>CP092876.1:75107589-75117731 GCA_030710605.1 Cordylochernes scorpioides
GATCTAAACTAAAAGTTGCTGAAGGCTTGCGCCATCTATTGGAATAAATATCAACTATTAGTTGATTTGTAATTATTCCAATATTGACCAAATACCCATTTTAGATTAATCAAGAAACGGTATTTGGCCAATTCTGGAATAATTACAAATCAACGAATAGTTGAAATTTATTCCGACAGATAGCGCATCAGCAAATTTTAGTTGCACTATCAGGAGATTTATTTTCTTTTTTTCTTAATTTACCCACCTGATCCTCCAGTACCTTTTCATTTTTGTACTATTTTTTTCACAAATCTTAAAGAAGTTGTACCTTTTAGCATGTATATCGGAATTCAGACAATAACTCTGAAAGATACACTCCTGGACAAAACTTAAGGAAGTTGTAACTTTTAGCATGTATATCGGAATTCAGACAATAACTCTGAAAGATACACTCCTGGACAAAACTTAAGGAAGTTGTAACTTTTAGCATGTATATCGGAATTCAGACAATAACTCTGAAAGATACACTCCTGGACAAAACTTAAGGAAGTTGTAACTTTTAGCATGTATATCGGAATTCAGACAATAACTCTGAAAGATACACTCCTGGACAAAACTTAAGGAAGTTGTAACTTTTAGCATGTATATCGGAATTCAGACAATAACTCTGAAAGATACACTCATGGACAAAACTTAAGGAAGTTGTACCTTTTAGCATCTATATCGGAATTCAGACAATAACTCTGAAAGATACACTCATGGACAAAACTTAAGGAAGTTGTACCTTTTAGCATCTATATCGGAATTCAGACAATAACTCTGAAAGATATTACAGTGACCTTTATTGAAGACACGAGATAACCATTCATATGCATAATAAGAGGAAGAGATAAATGCATCTTTATGTTCAGAAGAATAATTCTAGTCATCAATTTCATTTGTGTGTGTGTGTGTGGATATTCATTTTTCAAAGTGCGAAACCTGATATGAAACAAAATACTCTTATATTTCAACCACCTTTAAGAAAAAAAGTTATTTTATAGGTCTTCTTAATGGCAAAAAATCGTTAAGGATTTAACTGAATGAGACCAAATTAGGTATTTATGATATAATCTGTATAGAATAAATAACTAAAATCTCGGAAAATTGTGAATATGAATAAAATTATCGCGCTACCTCTATAACGAACACAAGTTTTCGACCACTTTTGACTTTTGTGCAAGCTAGTATCCGGCATTGAATTTATTCGTAGAATTAGCTGACATCCTGAGAGATTATTCTACATAGTAAACGGATCATGATGATTTAGAGTATAACACTACAATGAATCGGGGTCGGTGGAAGGTTGGTCTAAACCGTTGGTTTTCGGCTGCTACGACCCGGGTTCGATTCCCGCATTGGGCACTTTTTTTCTGATTAAAAAATGCTCCAACATTTGTAAGCGCAAAGTCGAACTGCTTTTCACATGTGTAGACATGTGGTGCACTTAATGTAAAAGCAGTCGCCTATCTCTACCCACCATGATTATCATGGCCTGTACCATGTGTACTAGGGATAAGAAAAAAAAAAAAAACACCACAATGAGAATCATTGAATGTCAACTGAAAGAAACTTAGAATTTTGTCTACGACAGCGATATCAAAGGTCAGGATGGTCTTAGACTAAAGAATGATATCAACAGAGGATCTCAGCCCTCTGGACTGAATAATTCAATAAGTTCAGCCTCTTGATCCTTTCCCTCCTTGTCCGTTACACTCAGCGGTCCGGGCCGTGTTGTCTTTCTATGCAAATATCACATTGTATGGAAATCCCCGGAGGACGCACAAGCCAGACGTGTCCCCAGGAGGTAGGTGGATGATCCTACACTACAGAACCAAACACTAAGAATTATCCTCTAGGTACCTCTAAATATACTGAGTATAAGTTCCAGCTTGATAAAATGAATTTTAAATATATATATTGTTGTACCAGGCTGCGGTTTGGTAGATTCTTCAATCTTGATTATCTCCTCAGACGCATCTTGCATCTTCTCAGAACGTGTCTCAACTATCCTACAAGGTTAAACCAGTCAATAATAGGACAACTATATTTTTAGGTAACACCTAGAATATCTCTTTATTTATCACATTAAAGTTTAAAGCAAGTTGGGTATTCAGTGTACCAAAATACAAATTATTTTATAGTACATAATATTTCATAATAATATTCTGTTCTATAAAAATAAATAAATATAAAATTTTAATTTGAAATATATGGAAAATAATATTATAAATAATTTTAAAAATAGGCGTATTAATCATGATGCAACAATGATAAGTGAAAATACGAAACTATTATAGACATGTATGGTTCTTTTCAAAATTAAACAATTTCTACTGTCCTTACTGCAATGGAAAAATTAATGGGAGGACCTTAAATTGTTTAATTTTCAAAAAAATCATACGTGTCTATAATAGTTTCGAATTTTCATAACAGATGGAGCGCTAATGCATCATGATATATATTAAGTAGATATATGTAAAGATGGAGTCGGTGGTCGCGAGTGGTTTAAACCTTCAATTCCCGTCAGCCATGAACCAGGATCAAATCCCACATTGGACACTTTGTTTTAATATCTGAATAACCTTCTCATATTATTCATATTTGCAAATATCATATGCTAGGTGACTCATTTTGAGCGGTACCTAATAAAGTGATTTTGGAAAAAGGATCTAAAGATGGAGTCGGTGAACGAGTGGTTGAAACCCTCGATTCCCAACAGCCATGAACTGAGATCGAATCCAGTATTGTATGCTTTTTCTGTGAAGACCCTGTTCATATTTTTCATAGTAAATAACATAAGCTAGGTTTCTCTTTTTGAACGATACCTAATAAAGATATTTTGGAACAAGAAAAGAAGATCTAAAGATGGAGTCGGTGAGCAAGTGGTTGAAACCCTTGGTTCCCGACAGT
This sequence comes from Cordylochernes scorpioides, assembly GCA_030710605.1. Taxonomy (NCBI): domain Eukaryota; kingdom Metazoa; phylum Arthropoda; class Arachnida; order Pseudoscorpiones; family Chernetidae; genus Cordylochernes; species Cordylochernes scorpioides. Next base: position 75,110,524 of record CP092876.1, read on the forward strand.
CAGGAACCAGGATCGAATCCCGCCTTGGACCCTTTTGATTTAATATGTGAGTGACCTTCACATAATATTCATTGTTGCATATATCATCAACTAGGTTGTTCTTTTTGAGCGGTACCTAATAAAGTGATTTTGTAACAGGATCTAAAGATGTTCATTTTAGATATGTAACAAAGGAATCCAGAAGGCTAGAGAATATTCAAAGAGTGTTTTTCTTGAAGATTTAATGAGGTATGGCAACAGATTGTTATCCAACAGTCATTCCCTGTTAATACGTTATCTTGAACAGTCTGGATGATTGTAAGTTTTCTGAAGCAATCAACCTCAAATTGGAACAAGACCAGCTGAAAATATATGTCAGTACAAAACCAAAAGCTATAAACATATATAAATTATATTATGATGCATTAGCGCGCCATCTGTTATCAAAATCTCAAACTATTATAGACGCGTATGATTCTTTTAAAAATTAAACAAGTTCTACTGTCCTTACAGCAATGGAAAAATTTATGGGAGGGCCTGTCTCATCAGTGTTGAGCCAAGAGTCTAGCATCAGTATCATTATAAAAGGAAGATCGAAAAAATGCAATATAACACCGGTATGGTAGATTAAACTGGTGAAACCGCTGAGAGGGTTCACCATTGATGAGCCAGGCCATCCCATTAATTTTTCCATTACAGTAAGAGCAGTAGTAATTATTTAATTTTTAAAAGAATTATACGCGTTTATAATAGTTTCGAATTTTCATATATAAATGATAACGAATGAACACATTAAGACGCGAATGTTTATTTTCACAATTAAATCAAACATTTGTACTGTCCTTACTGCGATCCCATCAGCGGTTTCGCCAATTTAATCTACCAGACCGCTTCTTTAGAGTTATATTACTGTATTGGATCATTCTGCTTTTATATGCTACACTGAATGGTGGAATATTAGAAATGGTATTTAAGCAAACTATGGACCTAAGCTTTTAGGACAGTAGAATTACATTTAAATATTTACATCGAACGATGCTCTTCCGCAAACAATAAGGACAAATTAGGCATAAATTGATACAAAGCACTAACGCGCCTTCTATATATAACGAATAAAAACATTAAGACGCGAATGTTTATTTTCACAATTAAATCAAACATTTCTACTGTCCTTACTGCGATGAAAAAATATTGAGAGGGCTTGGATCATCAGTGGTGAACCCTTCCAGCGGTTTCGCCAATTTAATCTACCAGACCGCTTCTTTAGAGCTCTAATACTGTATTAGATCATTCTAATTTTCTGCATTCCGCTGTTTGAGAAAGAGCATTGCTCGATGCAATTATTTAAATGTAATTCTACTGTCCTAAAAGCTTATGTCCATACTTTGCTTAAATACCATTTCTAAGATTGCACCCTTCAGTGTAGCATATATAAGCAGAATGATCCATTACAGTATTAGAGCTCTAAAGAAGCGGTCTGGTAGATTAAATTGGTAAAACCGCTGGGATAGTTCACCATTGATGACATAAGCCCTCCCAAGATTTTTTTCATCACAGTAAGGACAGTAGAAATGTTTGGTTTATTTGTGAAAAGAAGCATTCGCGTCTTAATGTTTTCATTCGTTATACACAAGTATATAGATGGCGTGTTATTGCTTTGTTTTAATATATAAATTATATCTAATGAAGAATTGTCAAGCAAAGTCTTTTACACCTCGAGACCATAGCAATTCACCCATCTTTTCATTAGTAGAAGAAAGATAAGAAGAGAAATATGCTCAGCAGCAAAATATCAAAATTAATATTCTATAGAAAAATATTCTGTTATAATTATACTTCAGATACTTTGAAAAGTTAATAGATTTAATATATCAAAAGTGTGTTTTTTGATGGAATTTTGGGGAATCTAGCAAAGATACATGGGTTGTTCCAAAAATAATTCCTGTTTGGTCATAACTCTCGAAAATATTTAAATTTTGTACACGTAAATTTACTGGCAATGTGTTTCTTTTAAATAATATCATCAAATATTATCTCTACAGACCTTACTGCAATGATAAGTTATTGAATGAGAGGGCCTGGCTCATTCAATAACTTTTTGAAGAAACACATTGCCAGTAAATTTATTTGTACAAAATTTTAAAGATAGGTGGCAATTAAAATTATAAATGTAAGGTACTGAATATATTTTATTCAAATTTCGTACACATATAAAAAGAATATCTGTGAATAGAATGGTATTATTCAAAATATATTCTAGCGGAGTCTATAAATTTCCTCTATCGTTGAACCCACGCTGTAAAACCGCTTTGGGAATATGCTGGAGGTTGTTTTCTCAACCATGTTTTATGGTCAGGGTTACCTCCTGTAGGTCTTCAAATATTTGTCCCTTCAGACTTCTTTTCATTGTGGAGAATAAAAAGAAGTTAAAAGGTGTCAAACATGAGCTGTATGGGGTTTGTGGAACCAGTGACCAGCCCATCTGCCATCTTTCTGGGCGTATCTTTCGTACAGCCTCCCGTAACCTTTTCAAAATAACAAGATTATTGGTCAATTGTCGACCCAGTTGATTAATATTCATGATTGACGAGTCCTTTGTGGTAGAAGAAAATGTGGAGCTGAATATTCATTTTTGACTTTTCCATCCTGGTTTTTGGTTCTCAGTTTGTTATCTGCCAACCACTGACTTGATTGGCGTTTTCTTTCATGATCGTAGCCGTAGATCCAATGTTTCGTCTTCTTTTATCACCTTATGTTGTCACATTTGGTCTTATACGGCCAATTTAAGCAAGATTTCGCAGATCTCTCTACATGTCTCTTTTTGCTCCAAAGATAATATCAAAAGTACAAACTTGAAAAATCGTCTTTTTAGTCCAGATCATAAAGGATAATGGAATGACATATCCCAAATGACACACCGATTTCTTCAGACACTTCTCTGATTATCCTGGAGATAGAAGTTGCCTGGCCGGCATTCATATTTTTGGGATATATACACTTCGGCCAGTTAGAGTTTTTTATTTACTCAATATTTGTTTTTGACTCGTACTTTATATGTTGTACTAAATTCGAAAAATCGCGTGAGAACGCCCTTTCAACCTTAGAACAATTTTGAACGCCTTGCCAAATGATCTATTTTTATTTATTTCTCCTGACGAAGACCAAAGATTTTTGTTGAAACGTTGAGAAAATAAAAAACTCTAACTGGACGAAGTGTCTATTTTTCACAGAAACACTTCCCTGATTGTTATTTTCCTATTTATAAGCACCAGGCCTTTAATCTTTCAACATTTTCAGAAACACTCACCGTTTTTGGTCGTCCACATCTTATGTCATCTTCCACGGAAGTAGGTCATTTTTAAACCTTTTAAACAACTCTCTTTTCAAATGCTGTTCTTATTTAAAAAGAGTCTTCAAAATGCTTTTAGTAACAAATGAGAGATTTCACTGACTAATTTACCGATTCGAAAACAGAATTTCAAACAAACATGTCATTCCATTCTAACGTCCATTTAATTTAGCCACACACTCTCTACTCTCTCTACTACTCCCTGTTACTGCCCTGTCTTCTAAAATAGAATTATTTAATTGGTATGTTATATTTTATTATATGTTTTATTATACCAATGTGAGAACTTTTTGAATATAACCTTTTATACATCTAAACTATTATTAATAAACATGTTCAATTGATATACTTGTCATGATTAACAACCTTTGAAATAAATATTGTCGCGGAGATAAATAAAGCAAGGTCAAATTTGGGAATAATTAATTTATTATAAAGGGCATCTACCTTTTAGTTCTCCAATAAAATTATATACAAGAGGTATTTATAGGGAGAGAGATAATATAACAACTTATCCCAAGGTAAAAATAATAATAATGAGAGTGGTCAGCCACCGAGGCGTCTCGTATTCCTTATTTGCCGATAAGATTCCGAGAACCTCTCACACCTGTGGTCCCCCCCGGAGTCCAGTGATGATTGACAGATGTCCCATGGAATTTTCTGTGGTCGGGGTTGCAGAGCTACTTGACAATATGAATATAAAAGGCATTAAGAGGTTGGTGAAACAAACAGGTCAAATTTGAGAAAGAAGCCAAAGAGATAAAACCTAGATAAAGAAGGCAAATAAAGAAAATAATGAACTGTGTACGTATAGAATATAAAAATGCTGATTTTCACGTCGACAGTACTACAATGGTAACATAATGGTAGTGGAATGCATCCAGCATGCAATATAACGGCGCTGTAAGTCCCAGAATATGGAAAGTGGAGAAAATAGCAGCCTTCATTTCCCCAAGTCATTGTCCCCAGAAAGTGGCAATGAGATTCGATTATAAAGAATTGACTGTGTCAACTCATGGGTGTCTTCATTGTGTCAGCGACCCAGCTGGTTATTTCTGGGTATAGCACGTAGCCCGTGACTTTGGCCCTCAGTCTCCTTGCAGGCACGGCAGTACTGACTGGTCAGATACGTGGCCTGCTGACAGCTACCGTAAAACTCTTGTCCTTCTATCCGACACCATCAAGTAAGTGAACCACTGTTTGAGCAATCCCAACAACATTAGAACTTTATAAACTCTCTCAAAAGTTAGTCAACATATTATAATTTATATTTTGCAAGTGTTTACAAACCTTTGGCACAACCTTGTAATTCTGAAATTTGGCCCATCTGCTGATTGGCCATCCTTGATATAGAACCTCAGAGATTAAATCATTCTTCTATAAGAATTCTGTTATAATTTTATCAAGGTTACCAATATTTCCAAGGTTGTCCTAAAAGTTCATAAACACTTGCACTTGCAAAATATAAATCATAATATGCTTACAAACTTTTGGGACAACCTTGGTAATATTGGTAATTTTGATAAAATTATAACAGAATTCTTATAGAGAAGAATGATTTAATCTCTGATGTTCTATATCAAGGATGGACAATCAGCAGATGGGCCAAATTTCAGAATTACAAGGTTGTCCTAAAAGATCGTAAACACTTGCAAAATATAAATCATATGTTTACAAACTTTTGGGAAAACCTTATATTATCAAAACCATACACCCACATTAGCATTTCATTTATTAATATCATACAAAATGTAGGCGATTTTTTATCAATTCAAGAGAGAAACAATGTTACATTCGAACAATAAGCATACTTTCATAATCTTAAGATTGATGAAGACATAAAGTTCTGAAAAGAAGCATGCTTATTTCCTGACAAACATCATTACATTATCAAATCTTATAATTTCTTGTGAAAGGTAATTAATACCAGTTGTTTCACACTTATATAGGTAATGGATGTATGTGTGAAAAAAGAATTACTCTTTTCATTTTTGTAAATATAAGAAATAATATATTGAATAAATACCCCTACCTAGAGAAGGTATAGTACTGGGGGCGATCCTATGTCTCCCTGAGAAGGAGCAACTCCTCAGACAGCTCTCGCCAGAAAACCATTCTGTGCGAATTCCTCAACATGGCAATTGAGTATGTTGGGGACACAACTCCATTATGTCCAAGCATCTATCCGGACTCAGGGCGGCTTGTAGCCCTTGATGTAATCTAGACTTCCCTCGGGGAAGATCTCGAGTCTGATGTCATGTATATATTTTATTATATAATATAATATAATGCGGCTTATGATTGTAAAACGACATTTGAAATACTATTCCGCATGTGTTTCTTTTCAACGAGAACCCAAAATTCATTTCAAGGAGAAATAACGATTATTTCTAACACTTTTATTTTTCCGTTTATCATTACTCTTCACAATTCACCCTTTCATACCTCATCCAAAAGGTTAGAAATAATCGTTATTTTTCCTTGAAATGAATTTTGGTTTTTCGTTGAAAATAAACCCATGCGGAATAGTATTTCAAATATATTTTATTATAATGCTGATAGCTGTAATTTCGTAACTTTGTTTTGATGTAGACTGGGAGAAGGTCAGCCTCAAGTCAGAATATGTTAAGTTTAGAAAATTCGAAAAGGCGTACCTGTATTAAGGCCAAATACCAAATAGTGAATATTTGGAAAACATATAGCTACATCAGCCATAATTTATTTAATGCAGTGACTTTTTGTCGTTTTCCTCACATTACCCCTAAGGAGAGTGAACATCGAGCCAAAGGTCGGGAATTAATTAAATTATTGGTTAATGAAGCTATATGTTTTCCAAATTGACTTTCAACCAACAAATAATCTTAAAAAAAAGCAACTAGATATATAAATAAATAAGTTAAAACAAAGCATCTAGGGCTGCGTATCTTTTATTTCATAAGTATAAAACAAGCTTTCGGGCTCATACGCCCTTCTACAGGAATTAATAAACGACCAACCATCTAATCTGAGATTACATTTTATATATGTAGCTATTATTTTGCATATTGGCCTGATTGAATAATTAACATATTTAGATTTACATATAGGTTGCATAATTTGGGAAATATTAATTCTAATTAATATGTGGTTATATGGTTATATTTGATCTTAAGATATATAAATAAATTGAAGAGTTGAAAAGTAATATAGATTATAGTATATTACCATCTAAGAAATAAAGCAATGAAACACATGTATGTCTCTTTTAGAATCAAATGAAATAAACATTCTACTGTTCTTAATGCGATGAAAATTATTGGGAGGCTTAGCTTCTTAGTGGGGAAATCCTTCTAGCTGCTTCGTCAATTTATTCTTACAGATCACTTTTATGTGAACAATAGTTACCTATAAATTTTTTGAAAAGAGAAATATAGAATTCTGGTAAAATGTTTCTTTTAATTTAGGGTTTTCAAGCTTTCGAGCGAATTTTCTTCTCTTCAGCGTACAAATACTTTTATATAACGAATTTTGACAATTATACCGCAAATGTTTCTTTTGAACGAAAAATCGAACTGAAAAATATGTCCAGGGTAGCCTAATGGACATGACATCTGCCCGGTAAGCGGAACACTGTGGGTTCAATTCTCATCCCTGGGCACTTTATTTTTCCGTTTATCATTACTCTTCACAATTCATCCTTTCATACTTCATCCCTAAGGTTAGAAATAATCGTTATTTCTCTTTAAAATAAATCTCGATTTATTCGTTCAAAAGAAACATTTGCGGTAAATTGCCAAACTTCGTTATATAATCATAAGCCGCATTATATTGTATTATAAAATACTTTTATGTATAATATCAAAATGATCTTTCTACCAAATATTTTTGTATAAAGATCATT
>CP092876.1:75117831-75284669 GCA_030710605.1 Cordylochernes scorpioides
TGATTCTTTTTCTTTATTAGAGCTCTAAAGGAGCGGCGTATGGTGGATTAAATTGGCGAAACCTCTGAGAGGGTTCAGCACCGATGAGCCAAGCCCTCCCAATATTTTTTCATTGCAGTAAGGACAGTAGAAGTTTGATTGATGTATAGAAGAAATATTCGCATCTTAAAACAATTATTGTTGAAAAGGATTCGATTTACGCTTCCATACACTTGGCCTTCAAGTTGGAGACGGCTTCTAAAGGCGGAAGAAACTACCCTTAGGTCAACGGCATATGGATATGTGGAAGTCCAGAAGAAACCTCCATATTATCTTCCCATGGACATTCTCAACATTCAGATTATGGCTACCTATCGATTGCCTTGATTTAGAGATACATCAGTCTTAGGACTGATTCACCTGAAATAACAACACTTATTAGAATTGAAATTAATAAACTAATTGGAATGATATAGCCATGTTAGGATTAATTGTAGTAAGGAGCTTTAATGAACTTGTTCGGGTTAGGACAAAGCTAAACCAACTTATTGGCTTGTGTATCCATAGTATAAACCATTGTTGTGTAAGGAGAATTTATAAACTTGTTCGGGTTAGGACGAAGCTAAACCAACTTATTGGCTTGTGTATCCATAGTAGAAACCATTGTTGTGTAAGGAGAATTTATAAACTTGTTCGGGTTAGGACGAAGCTAAACCAACTTATTGGCTTGTGCATCCATAGTAGAAACCATTGTTGTGTAAGGAGAATTTATAAACTTGTTCGGGTTAGGACAAAGCTAAACCAACTTATTGGCTTGTGTATCCATAGTAGAAACCATTGTTGTGTAAGGAGAATTTATAAACTTGTTCGGGTTAGAACGAAGCTAAATCAACTTATTGACTTGTGTATCCATAGTAGAAACCATTGTTGTAAGTAAATTTATAAACTTGTTCGGGTTAGGACGAAGCTAAATCAACTTATTGGCTTTGTGTATTCATAGTAGAAACCATTGTTGTAAGTAGAATTTATAAACTTGTTCGGGTTAGGACGAAGCTAAACCAACTTATTGGCTTTGTGTATCCATAGTAGACACCATGTTGTAAGGAGAATTTATTAGCTTGTTCGGGTTAGGACGAAGCTAAATTAACTTATTGGCTTGCGTATCCATAGTAGAATCTATTTTTTTTTTGTTGTAAGAATAATTTATAAACTTGTTTCGGATTTGTAGAAGCAAGTAGCAACTTTAGCCTCGGTATCTTCATAGTATATTGTAAAAGAAGTAAATAAATTTTATAAACTGGTATTTCGAAGAAACAAGTTTACAGAATATCAGTCCAGTAAATTTCAAATTAGAATTCCTTATTCAATTGAATAATCCCTTGTTCCAATATAAAGGTGAAAACATCAGGCTTCCAGGAATAGGTTTCTTTTTAAATATTTATTTCAAATCTCTAGCAGCCGTGCATGATAGCCTTTCTACAGGAGAGAAAAAGAATATAATAAATCTTTGATAGGAAATGAGATTTGTATAAAATTATGTAAAAAAAGTAGATAGTTATAACTCATTTCCTATCGGCGAGAGAGAGAGATTGAAACTCCTTTATTTCAATGTCCATATAAGATTATTTAATTAAAAGTTTAGTTAGTTATCAAATCATTTGCAATTATATATATATATATATGTCATAATATATGCTCTTACAGGAATAATAAAGTAAATCTGCAGTCGACCAGAGAGAGAGAGAGAGAGAGACGTAGTCGATAGAAGACAACTAACTTACGACCATTTTGGCCACATTCCTGAGGGGGCCGCCCGTCAACACCTGGGGACTATTTTGGATAGCCCCCCGGTTGTGTACACAGTGAAAACGGTCGTTCAGCGGGTCGGTCGCCCGTCGATCCGCTCTCTCTCGCTGATTGCCTGGAATTCCTTCCAAACTTGTTGTTTCATTATTTCTCACCACATCATTACCACTATATTGTCACATCGGAAGTCGACAGGATAAGACCTGACCGGGAAACAAATCCCTCATATACCAGAGTATGAAGAAAACAAGAAGCAATACCACGATGATCGAACAAACCCACAACCAAGTTCCACAAGAACCAACGACCGACTCTACTGTAGCCGCTTCCCTTCGAACTCTCACCCTCTGTCTCGACCAACTTTTAAACCGTGAGTCTGAAGAAGCAATCACCTACGACGGAGATGAACCTGCCGCACACTTCTTTTCACAACTTGAGTCTCAGCCGAACTTCCACAACTTAGAGCCAGCACGCCAAGCTCGAAAGGCTCTATCATCACTCAGAGGCGAACCTCACAAAATTGCACAAGACTTAGCTCTATTCAATAAGACTTATGAAGAGGTCAAGGAGTCACTCTGCGCCGTCTATCCCCGACGCCCTAGCTTCACTCTTCAAGAGTTCTATGAACTTAAATGCACATCGATGGCCGAGATCGAGACCTACTACAAGAACAAGGTCCGAATAGGATTGGCGATCAACCTCCCTAAGAGTGCCATCGTGCAAGCACTATCCAACGGTGTGCCACGTAACTATGGCAACCTTTTAAAGATGGCACAACCCTCGGGACCAGAAGAATGGTTGTGCTTAGCCCAACAGCTGACCTACGAAGGGGATAACACCAGCACTAAAGCTGCCCAACAACGATCGCCGCGCCAGAGCAGAGCACCTTCCACCACCGTGGACAAGACCCCACCATACCCTTGCCGTTACTGTGGCGGACAACACTGGCACGCACAGTGTCAGCAGCGAGGGCCCTACCAGCGGCCCTTTCGGACCTTTACACCTGCGGTCCACAACGTCGAACAACCCCAAAGATCGACTCACCCTTCGGCAGCAGAACTCCTCCGAAGCTCAATGAACCTACCTGCACCCTAAACCAGCATACACCTGTAAGTGCAATTATTTTAACGCCTATCATTCATTCTTTAAAGATGCCATTTCTAATTGACTCTGGAGCCAATGTTTCCATAATTAGTTTAAACCAATTTGAATATATTAAAAATGTTAATAGTTTCATTTGTTCCACCCCTATTAACAATGATGTTATTATCCGTACTATATCTAGTCATGCCAAACCAATCGGATTAGTTACCTTACCAATACAATTTAATAATTTTAATTTTAATGAAACATTTTATATTTTAAATTCACCCCTTGAACATGGTATCCTATCTATTCATGTTATGCAATTCTTAAGATTAACAATAGATTTTCATAATCAATTGATACTTCAAAATAGTGTTCCAGTACCTAAACATTTGTACCATTTTGTATGTGACCTTCCCACTTGTAAGCACGGCTCGCGAATAATAACTTCTAACCCTAAGCGACCCATAATTCACTCGGTTAACTTAGGCGTTGACGATTTTCAACCTCCACGTGAGCCTTACTTACAAACAACCCTTAGTAATATTTATCAACCTTCCCCTGAATGCCCCTCTCACCCTTACAACCTTAATAACCTTCCTACCAGCCCATGCGCCTCTAGAGAATTAATGATCAAAGAATTTATCGAACAACGGCCAGAACTGACTATCCCTTATCAGCAATTATTGTATTCTTTTAAAGATATTTTCCCTATCAATAAATTCAATGTATTACCACTCAACATAACTTCTGTAGAACTCAAAATTATTTCCGATAAGGTTATTTCCCTCCGACCATACCAAACTCCCTATGCCTACCAGAAGGAAATTCAGGACCAGATATCTCAACTTCTAAAACATGACATAATCACCCCCTCCTCTAGCCCATATTCCTCTCCTGTGACACTCGTTCGCAAACGCGATAACACCATGCGTCTCTGCATTGACTTCCGCCGCGTGAACGAACTAGTACCCTCGGATTTGCATCCTTTGCCATTGATAGAAACGGTACTGGATAACCTGTCGAAAGCCAGAGTGTTTAGCACCGTTGACATAAGCAATGCATACTATCAAATTCCCATCGCGGAGGAGAGTCAACCACTATCTCTTTCGTGACTCAACAAGGGCAATATAATTTCAAACGCTTACCCTTTGGATTCAAATCAGCACCCCAAATTTTCGAACGTGTGATTACCCAGTTGATCCACAAACACCACCTCTCTTTCATAGCCCATTATTATGACGACTTCGTTATTTTTTCTGACTCCTCAGAACAACACCTTACGCACCTTCGACCTTTCTTTAAATTCTGTTTAGAGGAAAATCTCCAACTTAACCTTAAAAAATGTAATTTTTATCAAAATGAAATAGATTTTCTCGGCTACCACATCACCGCAGGGACTTACACACCTAATATTAAAAATACCTAAATAATCAACGCTATTAGAACCCCTATCAACATTAGAACCCTACAATCATTTTTAGGAGCCGTCAACGTATATCATAAATTCATCCCAGAATATGCTAGACTTCGCCACCCCTTAAATCAATTACTAAAGAAGAACGCCAAATGGCTTTGGAGCCCGAATTGTCAACAAGCCTTTGATAAATTGAAGCAACACCTCGCAACACAACCTGTGTTACATCTATTTCAAGAAGGGCTCCCATGCCAGGTCTATTGCGACGCTTCCACGCAGGGCATCGCAGGTGTACTCAAACAAGTACATCCTGACGGTAACATCTACCCTGTACAATATTACAGTCGCGCGTTACGTTCCTATGAGCGTAATTACACTATATCTGAACTGGAGTGCTTAGCCATTGTAGAGTACGTTGACAAATTCCGAGTGTACCTCCTAGGTACAAAGTTTGTCATCTACTCGGATCATCACGCCTTACAATGGCTAAAGACCATGAAAGACCCCACCGGACGCCTCTTTCGTTGGAGCCTTCGACTCTCAGCTTACGACTATGAGGTCAAATACCTCAAGGGCTCGCGTCAGTACGAGGCGGACCTACTCTCCCGTAACCCTTTCTGCGGATTCCTATCCACAGGTCAAATAAAAGATCATCAGGGCGAATTACGGAGGGACACAAGGTATATCCTCAATGACAAGGACCTTATGACCATCACACGACGGGGTGTCACTAAAATAATTGTTCCACCATCACTCCGTGGCACCCTACTACAACGAGCCCATCGCGATTTCAATCACCCCGGCATTTCGCAGATGACCAGACTGATCGCAGCCCAATACTATTGGGACGGCATGACAAATGACATCAGGACACATGTAAGAACCTGTTCAGTATGCCAATTAGTCAAACCACCAAAAGGACCTATCTACGGAGAATTGGGACAACTCCCCCCAGCGGTCCTGCCGTACGAACTAGTGTCACTAGATACTATTTCTGGATTCGCGAAATATGGAAATTCTCAGACCTTCTTACATGTCGTAGTGGACCATGCCCCACGGTACGCGTGGGCATTTCCATCGCGGTCCACCAGCATTCTCACCTATACCCAAGTGATTAAAAAGGTGATGCAGTTTGTGGTTCTCCTAAACGACTTTTGACGGATAGAGCTCCTGCCTTCACCTCTCCGAAATTTCGTAGATTTTTGATTAGACATAACATTGGCCAACTTCTCACGACAAGCAACAACCCTCAGGCCAACGGATTAAGTGAACGACTAAACACCACGATTACTGGCAAACTTAACTGTTGCGCCTCCAACAACCTAAGACGGCCTGGACCAAACTACTACCTCAGGTCCTTCAGGCTTATAACCATACCCCACATTCTGTGACCGGGTTTCCACCGTCATACCTTTTGTTAGGTAGTTTCCCGCTACAACTATCCGAGCATGTACAAAACTACCCAAAAATCGACGACGCCAGAGAATTGGCCTATCAAAGGACACACGAACGACACTTACGCGACAAAGCGAGATTCGACCAAACACATAGAGCTTCCTATTTTGAAGTAGGCGATCTCGTTTTGGCAAAAACATACCACCATCCAGATACCGGTAAACTGGCACCTTTCTTCTCAGGACCTTATGAAATACTGGAGATAATTTCCCCTCAAATCGTACGGATCAACCGCTCCAACCGACCTCTAAGTCGTGAGACAGATACAATTCATGTCAACAAATTAAAACACTATACGGAAAACGAACAATTTATTTCACCGCCCGTAAATGATCGAGACCAACCTAAAAATACCTTCAATTTCCCATATAAACACTTCAATCACACTCTAATCCATACTAAAACGGCTATTAACTCACGAAAGCAACATGACTACACTTACAATCAAGATGATCAAAGATATTTGAACCGCTTATCCCCTGAAATCTTTACCAATTACTAACCTGACAACGAGACTTTACGAACCCAGTAGTATCTATATAATTAAGGTAGAAAGGCCCAGGGTAAGTTTCCTCTTACTCTGTCCGCCTATATTCTACCTTTGCATCTAGAACTATTTTATCTTCGAAAATTAAATATAAGTCCATTCGACTTCTTCACCTACACACTGGACTTTCCCCTCGGACTCGCTATACAAGTAACTGCATAGATAAGGTAGAATGGCCCAGGGCAAGTTTCCCCTCGCCCTGTTCGCCAAGGTTCTAACATTGTATGTAGTTTTATATTTACCTCAGTCCTGAGCTCACATAATTGCCAACCTCAACCTCATTTCTCGTACTCTACACCTATAGCATAGAAAGCCCATGACAAGTTTCCCCTTGACATGTCCGCCTGAAAAATAGCTTAAAGTGTAGAGTTCCCCAGTCTTAATGATCTTCAGAATTTCATCATATGTATGTGACTCTTCTTCCCCTTGTCCACACTCCTCAATAACATTTCCCTTATAGTACATTAGATTTTGTTGTATATAGCCTTTTATAACCTTGATATTTTCAAAGATTTCCTTAAGTGTCAAACTCTCCGGTGTTGTAAAACTGCTTGTAAATAATATTTACTTGTGTACTATACAATATTTTATTTACATAAAACTATGTCACTATTACCTTAACTAATTTTAACTGTAAAATTATTTTCTCTATTCCTGGCTTCTCCAGCTTTAAATATACTTAAACCATGTTCAGCCTTCTTCAACGGGGGCCATATGTCATAATATATGCTCTTACAGGAATAATAAAGTAAATCTGCAGTCGACCAGAGAGAGAGAGAGACGTAGTCGATAGAAGACAACTAACTTACGACCATTTTGGCCACATTCCTGAGGGGGCCGCCCGTCAACACCTGGGGACTATTTTGGATAGCCCCCCGGTTGTGTACACAGTGAAAACGGTCGTTCAGCGGGTCGGTCGCCCGTCGATCCGCTCTCTCTCGCTGATTGCCTGGAATTCCTTCCAAACTTGTTGTTTCATTATTTCTCACCACATCATTACCACTATATTGTCACATATATATATATATTAATAGTAATTTTTTATTTGGAAAATAGGGGAAAGTAAAATATTAAGAACTACAGATTTTGAAATAAATTTTGAGTCAGAACAGTAAGCTAATTCTGTATCAAATAGTATCGTTATGATAATTTCAAGATTTATAAAATTTGTTATTTAGAGTTTAAACATGTGAGGTTTGTTTTTTAGTTTTGTAATAAATATATACAAATATAATGAATATATATACACACAAAAACCTTTATTAAGACACACAGGTCTTACAGAGGATTCTCCTTGGGGTTACAAGACGGAGAAACCCATGAAAGTGGGAAATATACAAAGGGGTAAAAATGGAGAAAGATTATATGCACATGTTAAATATATACAGATTATTATTTGAACAATCATATGGAAAGTAAGATATAATGAATATATATATATCGTATATATTAGGAGTACAAATAAGTTTTGAGGGATTTTTTATAAATTCGAAGCTTTATTCAGAGAAATCAGTACAATATATTTCATTCAAAGTATTGTCCATCTTTAGCTACGACTTTTTCCCATCTTTCAGGCAACATACGGATTCCGTGTCGAAAAAATTCCCCGTCTTTTGAGGCGATCCAAACATTGACCCAATTTTTCGCCTCTTCGTAAGAAGTGAAGTGCTGCTCGGCCAGGCCATGTGTCATCGAACGGAACATGTGGTAGTCTGAAGGAGCAATGTCTGGTGAATACAGCGGGTGGGGTAGGACATCCCATTGAAGCGCCTCTAAAGTCTCCTTGACAACTTTTGCAACATGTGGCCGAGCGTTGTCGTGCTGATAGATCACCTTGTCATGTCTTTTGGCATATAGTGGGCGTTTAATCTTCAATGCTCGGCTTAATCGCATCAATTGTTGTTGATAACGTTCTCCAGTGATGGTTTCGTTAGGCTGAAGTAGCTCATAGTAGATCACTCCGAGCTGATCCCACCAGATGCACAGCATTAGCTTCTTGCCATGAATATTCGGTTTGGCCGTTGAAGTTGATGCATGACCGGGCTTAACCCACGATTTTCTGCGCTTTGGGTTGTCGTAGTGAATCCACTTTTCGTCCCCCGTCACGATTCGATGCAAAAAACCCTTCCGATTTTGTCTTTTGAGCAGTAGTTCGCACGTGCAAATACGGCGCTCGATGTTTCCTGGCTTGAGTTCATATGGAACCCAATTTCCTTGTTTTTGCACCATACCCATGACCTTGAGACGGTTCGAAATCGCTTGTTGAGTCACTCCCAAGGTTTCAGCGAGCTCCTCTTGAGTTTGGCTTGAATCATCGTCCAATAAAGCCTCCAACTCGGCGTCTTCGAACTTTATTGGCCTCCCTTCGCGTTCTTTGTCTCTGGTGTCAAAATCGCCACTTTTGAAACGCCGAAACCAGTACTCACATGATTTTATTGATAGAGCATGTTTACCATATGCCTCACACAGCAATCGATGTCCATCAGTTGCACTTTTCTTCAAATTAAAACAAAAAAGCAGCGCTTCCCGCAAATTGTGTTTTGTTGGCAAAAAGGTTGACATGGTTAGAGCACCAAAAAAAAAGTTCCTTACACTTGAGTGAAAAGACTTCTTCTGATTTTTTTGGGGAAATGATGAAGCCTTAACATGAAACCTTACAAGGTCCGATGCTATTTATATAATATTTGTTGTGGCTTCTTTTGCAAATCCCTCAAAACTTATTTGTACTCCCAATATATAATTAACTTAACATATAAACTTCAAACACCTGTAGACGGTTTATCATGCCCGAAATCTATAGATTTGAAATAATGTTTTAAAGAAGAAGCTCTTATCCCTAGAATCTTGATGTTTTCACCTTAATAAGAATTCATTATTATTATAATAAAAAGACGACGGCCTATCCCCCCGAGATAGAGGAAATGTTTCTTGCTTTATTATATATTTTCTTCTCAAGCTTTTGGGTTTTGAAAACCCATCTACAGGAGTATAGGATACCTCTTATTGATTATTATTATTGGTTTTGTTGTATTCGATAGTCTTACTTCATATTTTATTATATTTGTATGTGTATTCTTATCTTCACCTGGGTTGTCATCAGGAAATAGAGTCGCTATTAATTCCTCAGTTTTCTGTTGTTGTTCTTGATATGTGTTTGTTTCTAATATTTGTAGTTGTTTATTTGAGTTACCTCTTAATCTTTTGTATATTTTGTATAAATTCCCATAAGGATTGGTAGAAATATTTTCTTCTAGAAAGGTCCTCCACGATATTCTTTTGGCCTTATTTATCTTTTGCAAATATTTATTTATTTTTCTTTTAAATAACTCTATTGAATATCCTGAAGGATTTCAAGTTCGGTAATAAAGATTTCTTACATAGTGAAAGTAGGTTTTCAAAATCTCTAGTTCTGTATTCCACCAGTTAGCTGCATCACATTTTGGAGTTACATTATATTTTAGTTTCAGTGTGGAATAGGCAGATTCAATTAGAATATCCGAAAGTTCTTTTATTATTTGATTAACTTTTTCTGATGGTTAACTGATAAGCTTTCAATCTTTTCCTTGTCAGCGTCATTCACATTCTGTGTAAATCTTGGCCAATCTGCTCTTTTCTCATTAAATTTCCAAGTTGAATATAAGGTTGTGGTTGAAAATTGTTCAGTCATACATACATCACATAGTATCGCAACGTGATCAGATATTTGTTGTGTACGCCATTTATATTAATTTTTCTTGTAATATTTCATCATAATTTATTGATTGAAAAAATAGGTAAATCAGTCCAATACACTGTTAATTTGTATTTTGCTTCAATGAAAATGTAATAAAAGCCTCTTAGCAACTCAACTCTATATCCAGTTAAAATATCAGCCAAATTGGTTAAATATTGAGGAAACGTATAAGGAACAAATATGCATATACGTTTACTTCTATATATTGAGAGATTCCATCAATTATATTAACATAATTTCAAGAGAAAGGTTAAAAATCCTGAAAGCTTCAAAATTACAAATAATTATACATATATAATTATCATCTAAAAAGCACATTTACTCTTGGTCAGGATATGCCTTTATTATTTTAAATATATATATATGTATATTATATTAAAAAAATATATATTTTAATTTGAATTATATTTTCTATAACAAACTCTTTAATTTCAAAACAATAACAAACTATGTAAAATCGACCGCCAAATGACACAGCTCTAGAGAGATTTAGATAAACTCATTTAAATAATAAAAAAACTAAAATGTATTATTATTTTTAAACGATCAGAATTCTTCAGAGTTGAATTTGTATTTGCAGAACCCTGTATAAGCAATATCTTGGGTCAAAACTGTCCAATATGGTGTGACAGAATGAGGTGTTCCTCGCCCACTCTCTGCCTAGTCGCCTTGTTGTTGCTGCTGCCCCAGGAGTCCAGGACAGTTCCGGGGACCCTGAGACTCCGCAAGATCCTCAAGTACGGCCTGGTACTGAAGGCCTTAACTCCCAGGACAACAATAATACCTTTCCCCATCGTTCCATACCAGTAAGTCCATCATTTCTTTCTTTTACTATTCTTTACAACTCATCAATTTGTTCCTTACTGGTAGCGATCGAAAGAAGAGAACTGACAGCTTGTTATCAATAATTGAGAATTTCTTTATACACTATTTTTATATTTCGGATTGTAAACAAATTTCCATCGCCTCTCTGAGAGGCTACAATTCATCAGTGGCAAATTCTCCTAAAGGTCTTGCCATTTCAATTTACCAGAATGCCTTAACACTGTATTCATCTACTCTTCCATATTGTCAAGTATGAAATGATAGATAACTCAAAGTGTCGTAAAATAAAAGCTTTAATGTATTTCCGAAGAAATACAAAATAACTCAATCATAAAAGAACAATGTTGTCAATTTTCCTATTCTTTTATATTATCCATCATTTTCATACTCTTTTTTTTTTTAATCTCATAATATATTGGAATCATAAAGAAGATATTACTGTTGATATTGATAATGAAGAAGATAGCTAAGCTCGTTTAGCCAATGTAAAAGCATTTCCCTGATTGGCTGATGGAACCTTTGTCAATTAGAACGATGTTATGGCAGTTTTGTTTCATAGCTTCCCATGGTATATAGGATGAATAGTCGAGGGGTATACTTCTGTAGAAGAGTTTGCGATACCCGAAAGCTTGAGAGATCGTTCAAAGCAAGAAACTTATCCATGGAGACAGTGTGTTGTTACAATATAGGATGAATACCGATACGGCTTTGGGACAGCAGATACAAACCCATGCTTTGGGCGCTGCTCCTCAGGAAACAATATCCTACCACCACCTTGGTAAGGCCTGGCTCATCAGTGGCAATCCTTTCTGAGGCCAGGCTAGTACAATCCATCAGACCATCTGTCTCTGCCCATGAATCAGGCAGCATAGAGGAACTTTTGGTTCCATATTGCTAATATGGAAGATAGCTAACGGTGTAGCTCCTTCCTGGCCGATATAAAAAAATTCCCTTGTTGTATGAAGCATTTGTTGGTTAGAATGATATCATGAAGGCCGTGTTTCCTAGCTCTACCGCTGATATTCAAAGTAAATATTGGCATAGGCATTCTGTGTATGTTTTTCTTGACGAAACAGCTCAAATACTGCACTACGTTTGTTTGCCATCCTAAAACACGACAAAATAAGTTAGCACAAATTCGAAACTTAACATAATGGTACAGAAAAACATGGAGAATCCCCGAGAGACACAAAATATATATATATGTCACATTCTGCTTATAAATTATTTGTAGATGTTTCGCACACGCCAATATGCAGGACTTATTGTTAGCGTGAATGAAGAAAGAAACGTTGCAATTTTCTGACTCAATTTATTTCAATCACGCGTCTCATTTATATAGTTACAAATATTTACATAAATCCTAACAGTGTAAAATTTACATCTACAAATAATTTATAAGCAGAATGTGACATATATATATTTTTAATGTTCATTACTCTTTCGTATTAGGATAATTTAACATTAACTCCGTTATTTTGGGATATCCTGTATTATCTTTTCCCATCACGAATTTTTTTCTCGTGGTATTTTTATCGGCGATTATTTTTCAGAATTCTTTTATCCATTAAAAACGAAGAGCATTCAATAATATATTCCTTTATCAAGAAAAATATTATATAAGACTAACTAAAAAAAAGATTCAAATTAATATTCAAGCTAAAAACTATATAATGTATGGAGAAAACGTAGTTTAACTATATGTGGTCAAAATCATTTGTTTTTGTGTCTCTATTTTATTTTCGATTTCTGCTTAGTTTTAGCTTGAATCTTGATTTTTAGATGGGTTATTTTGTTTTAACAACTTTTATATTGTCGGACTGGGAAAACTTATGTCCTAAGAGTTCACCATTTAAAATAAAGAAAATAATGCATCATGAATATATTGTGGATATTGCATTTTTTAATTATTTGATTAATATCGCCTTCCAACTCAATTATAGAAATCTTGGAGATTTTCCAACTCTTTCAGACCTTGATACAGCGCGGTAATGGACTAACGGCAACAACTCTTTCTGTTCTGAATGAAAAAGCTATCTTCAGGTCGGTGACGTGGTAGAAGAAATGCATCAAAGCTGAAAGAAATTACTTCTATCTAACATATATAGGTTAGTTGTTTTATAAACTATAGGAAACTTTCATGTTAAATATCAGCCTCCTTCTTCTTCTTTCTTATCTCCACTCAATCATATCAGGGTATCAAGCTTGTAAAGCTTGATGGTGTCTGCTGGGGATGAGTCTTCTTCTTTCTTATCTCCACTCAATCATATCAGGGTATCAAGCTTTTAGAGCTTGTTGATGATGTCTGCTGGTGATGAGTCTTCTTCTTTCTTATCTCTACTCAATCATATCAGGGTATCGTTCTTGTAGAGCTTGTTGATGGTGTCTACTGGTGATGAGTCTTCTTTCTTTCTTATCTCCACTCAATCATATCAGGGCATCAAGCTTGTAGAGCTTGTTGATGGTGTCTGCTGGGGATGAGTCTTCTTCTTTCTTATCTCTACTCAATCATATTAGGGTATTAAGCTTGTAGAGCTTGTTGATGGTGTCTGCTGGGGATGAGTCTTCTTCTTTCTTATCTCTACTCAATCATATCAGGGTATCGTGCTTGTAGAGCTTGTTGATGGTGTCTACTGGGGATGAGTCTTCTTCTTTCTTATCTCCACTCAATCATATCAGGGTATCGTGCTTGTAGAGCTTGTTGATGGTGTCTGCTGGGGATGAGTCTTCTTCTTTCTTATCTCTACTCAATCATATCAGGGCATCAAGCTTGTAGAGCTTGTTGATGGTGTCTACTGGTGATGAGTCTTCTTCTTTCTTATCTCTACTCAATCATTTTAGGGTATCAAGCTTGTAGAGCTTGTTGATGGTGTCTTCTAGGGATGAGTAGAGCTCATCAATGGATGAGTCAATACATTCAATAATGTGTTTTGGGGTTGCAGGTTGAGAATTTCACTTAGTACATAGTTGGAAAACCTTGCAACCATTCTGGAAAGTCATTGTCCGTAGATGACCAGACTTAAATCTGGAAATCAAATTCTCTTTAGAGGAGAGAACAGGTGCTTGTCTCTCCTGCTCTGTACCAGTCATGTGCAGCGTTAGATTTCCATTCTGAGCCTCCGTTATATAAATACTCAATGAATATAATATTTATAAATATATTAAAATAATAAAATAAACAAGAATATAGATGATTATATCTAAATTTTAACTTCATTTAGTATTTTATATCTTTCTCAGTAAAGACATTTTTATCTACATATATTTAAAGCTAGAAAGGCTGTCTAAAAATAAATCAATAGTGGCAAGACGCTGAAATAATTACACTTTCTAAGAAACCTGCAGCAGCAGAATGCGGAAGTCCGTCCGTGTAATTCTGGCTTTCACTCGCCATCTAAATTAGACGCCCGAAATACCGACGGCGCGAAATTATGGCACGGTCAGTGAGCTAATTAGACCCCGTATTGAATCTGGGTCCAGGAATAACTCCAACCTTGATCCGGATGTTGTCTGGTCCCTTGCCTCGGGCCCTAAAACCTTGATCTGGATGTTTTCTGGTCCCTTGCCTCGGGCCCTCAAACCTTGATCCGGATGTTGTCTGGTCCCTTGCCTCGGGCCCTCAAACCTTGATCCGGATGTTGTCTGGTCCCTTGCCTCGGGCCCTCAAACCTTGATCCGGATGTTGTCTGGTACCTTGCCTCGGGCCCTAAAACCTTGATCTGGATGTTATCGAGTCCTTTGCCTCGAGCCCTCAAACCTTGATCAGGATGTTGTCTGGTACCTTGCCTCAGGCCCTCAAACCTTGATCTGGATGTTTTCTGGTTTCTTGCCTGGAACTCTCAAACCTTGATCCGGATGTTGTCTGGTACCTTGCCTCAGGCCCTCAAACCTTGATCCGGATGTTGTCTGGTCCCTTGCCTCGGGCCCTCAAACCTTGATCTGGATGTTGTCTGGTCCCTTGCCTCAGGCCCTCAAACCTTGATCTGGATTTTTTTCTGGTTTCTTGCCTGGAAATCTCAAACCTTGATCCGGATGTTGTCTGGTACCTTGCCTCAGGCCCTCAAACCTTGATCCGGATGTTGTCTGGTCCCTTGCCTCGGGCCCTCAAACCTTGATCTGGATGTTGTCTGGTCCCTTGCCTCGGGCCCGCAAACCTTGATCCGGATGTTGTCTGGTCCCTTGCCTCAGGCCCTCAAATCTTGATCTGTATGTTTTCTGGTTTCTTGCCTCGGGATTCATACCTTGGAATGTAATGTCCACCGCCTGTGGTACGCCCTACTCGATCAACAATTCACGGCAGTTACCTTCCGTTGGCTGATCCACGATATCACGCTGCACAGTACAGAGCAGAAGAAATAAGCATTATTTATGTCCTCCCAAGTGAACAGCAATTCTTGTTTTCCAGACCTATGTCTTATTATCTGTGAACAATGACGTTTCAGAATGGTTCCAAGGTTTTCCCACTATGTACTAAGTACAATTCTCAACCTGCAACCCCAAACCACATCATTAACTGTATTGACTCATCCATTGATGAACTCTACTTATCCCCAGAAGACATCAAAAGTCTCAAGCTCCACAAGCTTAATACCTTAACATCATTGAGTGGAGATAAGAAAGAAGACGAAGAAGACACTACATAGTGTAGTAGATGATTCTTGGCACATCGCATGATCCCTGGATAACCCTCAAGGATTGTATCTACCATTATCGTTTCCAGAGCTATATTGACCTTCTCCAGACTAGTTCCTATTATAATTCACAAACTCGAAATATTCAGAAAAAAATACAGCCACATCAACCAATAATATATTTAACTCCCAGCGTTTCAGTGACTTCCTGTCATTCTCCTCAGGGTAATGATTACTTTGAATCCTAGTTCTACTTATATACATACACGGTTTTCTAAAATATATGTAAAGCGTCATGTATCTGCATATGTATCTATGAAAAATAAGAGCTTAAACTGAAAGATATTTTTGTAATTCTCAACTCGAAACTCTCAATAGTTCTGGTAGAAACCAATGTATAAATACTAGACATATACCTTACTAGACTGACCATCTAGTATAAAAGGATGGCCAGGTAGTGAGAAAAACCTACCGTGACTGTATACACATTCTTCCTGTCCAGAGAGCTCTTGGCATTTTCTTAATCATCTCCTATTACAATACAGATGATACTGGCAGTAATTGTAAGACCGATTTGTAAGCACTAGATTGTCCTTCTAGTGTAAACAAAAAATCTCAGTTAGTGAGAGCGACCTATCAGGACACATTCTTTTGTTCAGAGAGCTCTTGGTCTTTTCTATATCAGCTACTATTACAATTCAGGCAATCACGATAGCATTGGTAGACCAATGTATAACCACTATTCCATTAAAAACGAAAGGTGAGGTAGTTAGAGCAACCTGCCAGGACTGTATGTACATTCCTCCTCTCCAGAGAGCTCTTGGAATTTTATTAACCAGCTCCTATTACAATCCAGGCAATCATGTTTGCAAAGGTATACCAATGTATAACCATTATCCCAGTAAAAACGAAAGGTCAGGAAGTTATAACGACCTGCCAGGACTGTATATACATTCTTCCTGTCCAGAGAGCTCTTGGCTCTCTCTAGACCAGCTCCTATTACAATTCAGGCAATCATGTTTGCAAAGGTATACCAATATATAGTCATTATCCCAGTAAAAGAGAAAGGTCAGGTAGTTAGAACGACCTGCCAGGACTGTATATACATTCTTCCTGTCCAGAGACCAGCTCCTATTACAATTCAGGCAATCATGTTTGCAAAGGCATACCAATATATATAGTCATTATCCCAGTAAAAACGAAAGGTCAATGGAGCAAGCGACCATTCAGGATTGTATATACATTCTTCCTGTCCAGAGAGCTCTTGGCTCTCTCTAGACCAGCTCCTATTACAATCCAGGCAATCATGTTTGCAAAGGTATACCAATATATAGTCATTATCCCAGTAAAAGAGAAAGGTCAGATGGAGAAAGCGACCATTCAGGACTGTATATACATTCTTCCTGTCCAGAGAGCTCTTGGCTCTCTCTAGACCAGCTCCTATTACAATTCAGGCAGTCATGTTTGCAAAGGTATACCAATATATATTGTCATTATCCCAGTAAAAACGAAAGGTCAGATGGAGAAAGCGACCATTCAGGACGGACCTCCGGCTACGAAGGATCCTGACCCACAGCCTGAGGCTCCGGAGATCACTGCCATTTACAATCGCAGCCTTGGCCTTGGCCCATCAGGAAGAATACTTATATAACCAGAACACGTTTCTCTGGAGATTTCTAAATTATTAACGGTTTAATTTTAATATATATTTTTTTTTCTAATTCGGTTCCAAAATCATTTTATTAGGTACCCCTCAACAAGAGCAACCTAGTTTATGATAATTGAAACAATGAATAATACGTGAAGGTTATTAACATATTAAACAAAATGTTAACGTGGGATCTAATCCGAGTTCATGACTGTAGGGAATCGAGGGTGTTACCCACTCGTCTACCGACTTTTATGCGTTATTTCTTCTAATTATATCTCTAATTATATTGACAAATGTTTGGTAATGAATAGAAATGTGTGTGTCTTCTCTTCCATGAAAATAGACACAAAATATATTCGTAATTCAATAAAATTATCCCTTGAATCATTGTTAAAACAAGAACATTAAGCCTCCAGGGAAAAGTTTATTTTCAAAATATTTTTATTTAACACCGTTTTTCCTAACTAGCATATTTGAGTCAGCAAAAAGCACCAATGCAAAATTTGGTAAATTCAGAACACCTACCTAGAGAACTTCGTTTCGGGTTATTGCATTCGTCATTCCAGGGTGGGATTTGATTATATATTTAAGTAATTACTGAAATCTTCATAATTCGCCAAAGAAATGGTAGTCAATAATTATATGGTCGAAATATAGCCGAATAATGATTAACTAAGATCTTCTTTTCAACAAAGTGTGACAGAATGCACTGGCTTCTAAACGAATATATTTGTATGTACGTAAAATACACATTTCAAATTTAATCTTTTGTGCAAAATATGAAGATTTAGATCATTGAATAAACCACAAATCCAGTTTTGTGGCGAATTCGAAAAAAATCCTTGGGAGATCTAAGTAGTTCATTCTCGCTTTCCTGGATCACAACTTGGAAGGATCAACAATAGCTTCACGGTGGCCCAAAAGGGAACATGGCAGTGTTTTGTCCACTTCTGTCTTGTCAGAAAGGGTATGTTGACAAATGACGGTGTGTCTTGTCTATGACCACATTGTCATGTAAGAGAGGTAGAGTGAACATGGGTGATAACCTAGTGGCGTGTTGTCCATGACTATATTGTCATGTAAGAGAGGTATAGTGAACATGGCGGTGTGTTGTCTATGACTACATTGTCATGTAAGAGAGGTATAGTGAACATGGCGGTGTGTTGTCTATGACTACATTGTCATGTAAGAGAGGTATAGTGAACATGGCGGTGTGTTGTCCATGACTATATTGTCATGTAAGAGAGGTATAGTGAACATGGCGGTGTGTTGTCTATGACTACATTGTCATGTAAGAGAGGTATAGTGAACATGGCGGTGTGTTGTCCATGACCACATAGTCATGTAAGAGAGGTATAGTGAACATGGCGGTGTGTTGTCTATGACTACAGTGCCATGTAAGAGATAATAGTGAACATGGCGGTGTGTGGTGCAGTCAAGGGGAGCAGCACCATGCAGCGGGCCACCAACACCAGCACCATCACTTCCACCACGTCACTCACGCAGCAGCCATGTATGGAGGAGGAGGAGGGGTGGGGGAGGGGGAGTGGTGGTGGTGACCAATAAACCCTTACATCCACAGTCGTCTGCTTCCTTCCTCCACCACACCATAACAGTGCTGTTGCACTAGACTACGAGCTTGGGCTCATCCACAATCAAACCAAAGTAACTAATCAAATTTATAAATACCCCATCAATCGAATAAAGCTCACACAATTTTATATTAATTTTCTTTCTTTCATATAAACCATCAAAATATTCTTCTGTAAACCTTATTGCGATGATAAACAACATCATCCCTGCCCAGAAGTCGTTCTCTACGTGGCGGGCGGGAGAAGCAGCACAAATAAAGGACTGCCCTGTAGGGCGAAGTACGGTGTCGTGAGCCCCGAGCCGCTACTGTAACTGTGAAGGCCTACAGCGAACTCTGAAATGTGGCTGATTAACAGGGAACAACCCCCACCACCACAACATCATAATCATCATTATTTCTCTCTCTCTCTCTCATATAATATTTCTACATTCGCAATAAGGTTTGTAGAAGTATATTTTGATGTTTAATTATAGAAAAAGAAATATTAATGTTAAAAAAAGAGTGTGCAATATAACTAAGTAATTGTTTGCCCATAAAATTATTTTAGAGAAAGAATTAACAATAATTTATATTAATTACTAGCGGATGTGCCCGGCTTCGCCCGGGTTTTACCCGAGTGAATGTTTGTCTAACGAACATTTGTTAAAACAATTCTCTATAAACTTATAAAACGTACTCGGCTTCGCCCGGGGTTTTACCCGAGTAAAGGTTTGTCTAGCGAACATTTGTTAAAACAATTCTCCAAAAACTTATTAAAAAAAAAAAAGATATATTTTGATAATTTGAAACTCGTAAATTTGAATCTCTCGATAAAGTGAACATTTTTCCCGGTCCCTGTGTGCCGTGTCATCCTGAATTTTGTCTTTCCTAATTTTCTACATTAGAAAATCATAGTTTTATCTAGTGAACATTTTTTCCCGTGTCACATTGCCGTGTCATCCTGAGATAATCTTACTTTTGATAAATAATATTTAAGATAAAAAACTTAGTGATAAGAAAACTTGTTAACATCGTCACAATGGGGGCGCTGCTTGCGAGTTAAATCTACAAATCTGCAAATAACTCTAAGGATATTCTAGATATTCATGAAATTATTTTTCAAAAACCTTCCCGGTGATATACCTAATAATATCCCAAAATTTCACGGCGATTGGATGTATGGTTTTTGAATCTATAGAGTACAGACAAACAGACAGACATTCAATTTATATATATAGATAGAGATTTACTCTTCATTGTTGACTTTTTATCTTACATTCATTCTTCATTGTTGGCTTTTTATATTACATTCACTCTTCATTGTTGGCTTTTTATCTTACATTCACTCTGTTGGCTTTTTATATTACATTTACTCTTCATTGTTGGCTTTTTATCTTACATTCACTCTTCATTGTTGGCTTTTTATATTATATTTACTCTTCATTGTTGGCTTTTTATCTTACATTCACTCTTCATTGTTGGCTTTTTATATTACATTCACTCTTCATTGTTGGCTTTTTATCTTACATTCATTCTTCATTGTTGGCTTTTTATATTACATTCACTCCTCATTGTTGGCTTTTTATCTTACATTCATTCTTCATTGTTGGCTTTTTATATTACATTCACTCTTCATTGTTGGCTTTTTATCTTACATTCACTCTTCATTGTTGGCTTTTTATATTATATTTACTCTTCATTGTTGGCTTTTTATCTTACATTCATTCTTCATTGTTGGCTTTTTATATTATATTTACTCTTCATTGTTGGCTTTTTATCTTACATTCATTCTTCATTGTTGGCTTTTTATATTACATTTACTATTCATTGTTGGCTTTTTATCTTACATTCACTCTTCATTGTTGGCTTTTTATCTTACATTCATTCTTCATTGTTGGCTTTTTATATTACATTCACTCTTCATTGTTGGCTTTTTATCTTACATTCATTCTTCATTGTTGGCTTTTTATATTACATTCACTCTTCATTGTTGGCTTTTTATATCATATAGAAAATCATAGTTTTATCTAGTGAACCTTTTTTTCCCGTGTCACATTGCCGTGTCATCCTGAGATAATCTTACTTTTGATAAATAATATTTAAGATAACAAACTTAGTGATAAGAAAACTTGTTATCATCGTCACAATGGGGGCGCTGCTTGCGAGTTAAATCTACAAATCTGCAAGCAACTCTAAGGATATTCAAGATATTCATGAAATTATTTTTCAAAAACCTTCCCGGTGATATACCTAATAATATCCTAAAATTTCACGGCGATTGGATGTATGGTTTTTGGATCTATAGAGTACAAACAAACAGACAGACATTCAATTTTATATATATAGATTAGCAATATTACACTAATTATTATATTATGATACATTAGCACCCCATCTGTTATCAAAATTAGAAACTATTATAGACACGTATGATTCTTTTTAAAAATAAACAATTTCTACTGTCCTTACAGCAATGTTTTTTCCATTACATTAAGTGTAGTATTCTGTGTTTAAAAAGATAGACAATATATCATCATTCTAGAGCGCGTGAAGCGAAAACATTGGATTCGAATATAAATAAATTGTAAAATAAAACAAACGTAACCTTTTAAATATATATAATTGTAATAAAATAATTTTATCTGGTGAGTAATGTTTAATTAATAAATTAAATAATAACTATACAACAGTGGCCAGCAATTATTAGAAGACTCGATTTAGATAACACTCCCTCCAAACTAATAAGAATTATACAATCTTATTTAAGCAGTGAAAGAAAGGCAAATTTTCATATGAAGATACAAATGTTACAAAAAATCTGACAAAAGGATGCCCTCAAGGCGGCCCTATATCCCCAATATTATGGAATATTTTGTTAAACGACTTGCTGAAGAGTTTCAAACATCCGAACGCAGAAATAATTTGCTACGCAGACGACGTTTCCATCATTTGCTGGAGCAAGTCTGTCGAGGATCTCAAAATATTAAGCGAATGTATTCTATGTTATGTGATTCAATGGTGTAATATGAATAAATTATCAATAAGCCCAGAGAAAACGAATTTACTTTACTTACATAATAAACCTAAAGTTCCAATTGAAATACTGAATATTATTTTAAACCCAGTAGATCAAGTTAAGATTTTAGGCATAAAATTCTCAAATCATAGAATAAAAAAGATTATTTTTACCCCATATATCAACGACATTCTGTGTAGGATCGTAAGAATGGAAAATTTTCTGTTTTCACTTTGTGGAAAGATGTGGGGAATAAATACTAAAAAAAAAAGAATAATTTTGTATAAAACAATTATCAGGCCAGTTCTTACATATGGTTCAGAAATATGGTACAAATTTATAAATAAGCGATGCAAAGAAAAACTAAATTCTACTCAATATCAAATTCTTCTTTGGGTGAGCATAGCCTACAAAACTACATCTTCCAACTGTGTCCATAGTCTTGCGAACATCCCCCTTCTTACAGATCATATTGAATCTAAAATAATTAAATATGATTTGGCTCATCTTTCGATGGAGGTTCAAAATACTTTTAGACCGCATTCTCCGAGTATAATTGGTTCATTTTTAAGTGCAAAAATGGATGAATTATTTCGAAAAACAAATTAAACATTCCGAAGCTTTTTCCCGTTTGGAATTCCAACATTTTTCCGTTCGAATTTTTATAATGCCCAGTTTACAACGAACCATGGAAATTTTAAGGGATTTTTATCAAAAATTGGAGCGGTTGAAGACTAGCTGTCATTGTGGCAACGAATTCCAGGACTCGAGACACCTACTGCTGGAATGCCCACTCTTTTCTAGCGCTAGACAACAGACAATAAATAATGTTGTAGATCTATATCAATTTGTAAATAGCAGAGAGAATTATCATAGGTTTAACTATCTTTGTAAATATATTTATGATTATCTTTCAAACCTGAAAAGTTCAGGTTCCTAATATATATTATTGTTTCTCTTTTTTGTTACTTTTCTTGTATAAAATGTTTATAACTGTTTGTGTTTTTTTTTTTTTTTTGAAATGTAAATCGACGCAATTATCCCTGGCCGGGATATCGCGTTTTGTGTGTTGAAATAAATAAATAAATAAATAAATACAACAGTAAGGACAGTAGAATTTTTTTATTTTCTAATAGAATCATACGCGTCTATAATAGTTTCGAATTTTGATACTAATTATTATATTATTAATTTCATATAGGTATAGTGTTACTATGACTAACAAAACTCCATTAGTGAATTTGTAGTTGGGGAGTGAAAGTCAATCAAATATCTTCCACAGAATCTGCACGAGACAAACGGTGACATGGGTTGTTCCCGGGAGACTCCCCATATAGCCAGGTCAGTTCCGGGGTCATGTCCCTTCGTCCATGTTTTCTGGACGTCTAATTCTACATAGAGAGGCGTTTCGCTCTCTTGTACATGTGCCTACATCATTGATAGACAACTTCAAGAAGCTTGGATTAAATACTCATCACTAAGCACATTTTAGCGTGCCTCTAGCTACTCTTTTGGTTTTTAATATCCTGTTCTGGAATAACAAAGAAGTGTGTTAAACCTCCCTTTTTTATGTTCTCAATGTAAAGCCTACACCATGCTGTTGAGGTCAAACAGCCCGAAACGCGTATATGGTTGACTTTTCTTGATAATTCAAGAAAGGAGTATAAGCCAAGCTTATGTAAAATTTTTTAAAAATCGAAAAGATAGTTGATTTATAAAAAATATGGAAAGAGAGAGAGAAACAGGCCTTCCTTTCTAATTGTTACAAGGTACCCAAAGACAAGGGAGGTTGTCAAAGCTATATGTCATCTAACGTTGAAGAGAACTAGGCAGAAAAGGAAACACTAGTTTCTAGAAACACTTTTAGATTTTTTGACCGCGCCCTCTCTAGGCTTTGAGACCCTGTCTTATTCTTGCGGCGAAAGTATATCTGACTCTTTTCTAAAACTCATAATAGAGTCATAAGACAACTAAAATTATTTTTAAAAAAGTCGGTGGACGAGTGGGTAACACCCTCGGTTCCCGACAGTCATGAACCGGGATTGAATCCCGCGTTAAAAATTGTTTAATATGTGAAGTTCAATTATCATGAACTAGGTTGCTCTTGCTGAGCGGTACCTATTTATGTGAATTTGAACCAAAATTCTTAATCATAGATAAAAAGAGTTGGTGGATGAGAGGGTAACACCCTCGATTCCCAACAGTCATTAACCGGGATTGAATCCCACGTTAACATTTTGTTTAATATGTGAAGTTCAATTATCATGAACTAGGTTGCTCTTGCTGAGCGGTACCTATTTATGTGAATTTGAACCAAAATTCTTAATCATAGATAAAAAGAGTTGGTGGATGAGAGGGTAACACCCTCGATTCCCAACAGTCATTAACCGGGATTGAATCCCACGTTAACATTTTGTTTAATATGTGAAGTTCAATTATCATGAACTAGGTTGCTCTTGCTGAGCGGTACCTATTTATGTGAATTTGAACCAAAATTCTTAATCATAGATAAAAAGAGTTGGTGGATGAGAGGGTAACACCCTCGATTCCCAACAGTCATTAACCGGGATTAAATCCCACGTTAACATTTTGTTTAATATGTGAATAACCTTCACATATTATTCACTGTTACAATTATCATAAACTAGGTTGCTCTTTTTGAGCTGTACCTAATAAGGTGATTTTGGAACCGAAAATTCTTAATATTAACATAAAAGACAATTGATTAATACGGGATAGAGGTAAGAAAGAGCGTGACCAAGAAACTGTTGATTAATTTACGAATGAGGAGATGCCAGAGAAGCTATTGAATTGAGAGACCAAGTAGTTATTGAATCCTAAAGGGGTTGCTTGGATATCGAGCCTAAATGATTTGGGATGGCATCCTGATATGTCGTGATAAATATGTATATAAATATAGAACGACGTTTAACAAGTTTTATCGCAAATGTTTCTTTTTACAGAACGGAAAATCGTAATGTTAATTATTTTAAGGAGAAATAACGACTATTCCTATCCTTAGGGATGAAGTATGAAAAGATGAATTGTAAAGAGTAATGATGAACGGAAAAATAAAAGTGTTCAGGGATGGGAATTCCGTTCAACATTACTCTTCACAATTTATTCTTTCATACTTCATCTCTAAGGACAGGAATAGTCGTTATTTCTTCTTAAAATAATTAAAATTACGATTTTTCTTTCTGTAAAAAGAAATATTTGTGGTAAAACTTGTTATAGTCGTTCTATAATCATAGCCGCATTATATTGTATTATGTATATAAATATGTTGTGAGTATTCGCGAAGAAATAAAAACGCTCTGAGGTAAAAAGAACCACCCACCTTTTTTGGCTGACAGGCACCCTTGGATAGAATTCTTTGCTGGTGTCTTTCCTGCTCACTGACCGTCTGCCGCTGATTACTAGTTCTGGCGCTCCTTCTCTCTGCGGTAACAGAAATAATTACAAAGAAATCCATGGCGCGGAGTAAAGTAGATTCTTCTCAGTAAATGGACAAATCCGTGAAACTAGTTGATTGCTTTCTTCGACGTCTACGCGAGTCCCATGCCTTTGCCAGGAGCACAGCTCAGCAAAAAAAAAAAAAGATATTCCAAGTAAAAGAAAACATAATTAGTAATAATACAGTATTAAACCGTTTCTGGCCTCTGTCATGTTTGAAGTTTAACTTCTCAAGTGTGTTCCTGGAATTTAGTAATATCGAATATAATAAAATCATCAATTTTTTCTTGACAAATGCCTTGAGATCGGCGAAAATCACAAATAATCTGCACACTGAGAGGAATCTAGTGTCATTGCCTAGTCACAGAATCACTAAGGCCGTTAGAATGGGTCATCGCTATAGGTCTGCTC
This sequence comes from Cordylochernes scorpioides, assembly GCA_030710605.1. Taxonomy (NCBI): domain Eukaryota; kingdom Metazoa; phylum Arthropoda; class Arachnida; order Pseudoscorpiones; family Chernetidae; genus Cordylochernes; species Cordylochernes scorpioides. Next base: position 75,143,418 of record CP092876.1, read on the forward strand.
TTCGGACTTTTCCCCGCTGAGAGAATAAAGCTAAAAACTGGCTGTTGTATTTCTAGGCGTGTCACTCTGAAAGATGTCGCTTGCATAGCTCTGGAGCTCATTATCTTATTCCGAAGCAGAAAATATTATAAATAAATGGTATTCATGACGTGGAGTAAATTAGAATATTCTCAGTAAATTAGCAAATCATTACGATTCTTCGACAGCATTCTATACTGCCTACATGGATATTATGCTTTTAGGTGGAGAAGAGCTCAATCTTTCAGGTCAGACTGGTACGAATGTTCGGAGATTCTGAATGAGTAACGCGGTTTCTCGGAGATGGAAAGCAGCTTTGTATTTCGTGCCTAAATGACGTTCAGTCAGTACTGTATATGTACCACAACCTTCAATCTTGAGATGAAAGGAAGTAGTTAGCTTCTGTACATCTTCCTGGGGTGTGGCTTTGATCTACTTGTTAACCGAAGCTGATTATGCGATTCTCTCTGCTGAGATAGCGACTTCCTCTCCTGCCTTGACAAGACTTCTAGTTAAGAATCCTCCGGCCACCATGGATTTGAACCTCCACGCAGTGGCAGAGGTCCTGTCTTGAATATTTAAAGAAAATTTTGCATTGCGTCATCTCACGGTAACATTTCGAATGCTGACCTACTGAGATGAAATTCGATTGCCGCATTAAGCGCGATACCATTTAGAGAGATTTGGTGTAAAAGATACAAAAGAGATATATCGCGTCTCACAAGTAACTCAGCTCTACAATAATTACTGGAGTCTCCAAATTTATCATTTACAAACTTCGGTTGTTTGGACAATTCTATATGTTTTAAACATGAATAAATTTGTTTCCCAAAAGGTACTCTGAGTACGCTTGTAAACTTAAAAATTGATTTTGGGATGTGGGGCATGACTAAGCCGATCCTTTGGTTTGCCATCTGCTGTTTCTTGTCTCGCAGCGTTTTTATTCATCACTCCACTTGCAGGAGTACGCTGTTGGGAGTTTGAGTTCGGAATCGAATATTTGACATTTTGACAGAGTTGTCTTTCATTCGATATAGCACCCATTCATTTCTGCCAAACAATTTGCATATCTAGTCTTATACCGGAGATTCTCAACACGTGCAGCTTGTCCCGGGTAGCTAGAACTCGTTCTATTGTAATAAGAACGGTCTTTATCAATGCTTTAAACACTGGATCATATCTATTGGGAATTACATTAAAGAAACAACAATTGAAATTGTTTCTCTGGCAAATGATTCATGTCGCCTTCTCTATATTTGTATATATCGATTTTAAAATTTTCAGGCACGTTCTCAGCTTACCTTTTGTGAAAATATTTCTTCATCTGAAAAATATTACAAATGTGATACTGTACTGGGATAAGGTGCATAAATTATGAAAAAGACATCTCCTTATCGTGCAACTGAACGGCGCAAGCCATCAGCAACTTACAGTTGCACGATAAGGAGATGTATTTTTCATAAAATATCTTAAGGTTTATGACTTGATAGAATTGTCCATACAACCGACGTTTGTAGTTGGTAAATATGGAGTCTCCAGTAATTATTGTGGAGCTGAGTTACTTACGATTCCTTCTGTATCTATTTTAATATAGGAATGATTTATGTACGTGAAAATGTTCAAACTTAAATTATATAAATATTATCGAATTTTTATTTTATTTTATTTCAACACACAAAACGCGTTATTCCGGCTAGGGATAATTGCGTTGATTTACTTTTTTTAAAGAAACAGTTATAAACATATTATACAAGAAAAAGTAATCAAAAATAAAAAAGAGAAACAATAATATATATTAGGAACCTGAACCTTTCAGGCCAGAAAGATAACCACAAATATATCTACAAAAATAGTTGAATCTATGATAATTCTCTTTGCTATTTACAAATTGATATAGATCTACAACATTATTTATTGTCTGTTGTCTAGCGGTGAAGAAGAGTGGGCATTCCAGCAGTAGGTGAAATATTATCGAATTGATAGACATTTTTAAAAGCTTAATAAATGAATGAAATCTATAATGAAATAATTAAATTTAGGTTATTTTAGAAAATATGAAAATGTGTGTGTGTATCCTTTTACTTTAGAATTCAGAATAAGGAATTATGAAAGCAGGATGTTTGAAATATTTTTGAAGGATTTGGAATGAGAGAATAAATTCAGATAATAACCAGACTAGAAGGTTGACAAAGCTTCTTTCGAAACTATTCACAAAGGTATAATTTTAAGATGCAAAATTCTTCATCCTTAGCACACATACATAAAATTTATCATAATAACTATCTAAACAAAATTTATTCATTATTAGCATCAAAATTATGAAGTAATGTAAATGTAGGAGACAAAAATTGACCAATAAAAATGAATTATTATAAAATAAATAAAGCTTCCAGGGTTAAGTTTCTTGTTCAAATGTTTATTTTCAAGCTTTCGGATTTGTCAGTCCTTCAACAGAAGTATCACGGTAAGGAGTAAGCACGTATATTTTCAAAAATTGTTTATAACACACAAAGAATGTAATATCTATTTTCCCCCTTTCAATATCATTAATATTTAAAATATGTAAAAATTAATTTGTATATAAAAATAGTATTTATCATCAATTTATTATCGTGATAATCGTGTTGAAGGACTTACAAGTACGAAAGTTTGAAAATAAATATTTGAACAAGAAACTTAACTCTGGAAGCTTTAAAAAATGAATTATAACGGATACGCAAAACATCTAGATGAATTTATCAACCCAAAATACCTCTGTGGAGAATTCTGGTCGAAATGGTCAAATCCGTTTATATGAACCCAAACAAAGAAGGATAGTATAGATCAGGGGTAGGCAATTTGCGGCTCTTTGGATGTGAAGCTACGTGTATTAAAGTTTTTATTTTTGCGAGTACTTTACTCTCTATTTATTGTTGACAAGATAACATTTTGTGGCTCTTTAAAAACTTTAGAATTTTGTAAATTGGAATTTTTAACTCTTCTCAATCAAAAGGTTGCCAAACCCTGGTGTATGAAAAAGGGAAAGTTGTATAAGCTTATGATTTTGCTTTGTTTTAAAAATGAATCGATGTTGGTTCCATATGCTTAAATTGAATTTACACTTTTTGTTTTATATATATTTTATTGCTTAAAAAGGAACACAACAAAACAAAAAAAAGAAACTACAATTGCAAATGATTTGATAACTAAGAAAAAATGATGATAATAAAAATTAAATATGTCTGCCAGAAAAAATGCTTCTATGAATTAAAAAATAAGAATAATTACAAACTTAACATATCAACTTCAAACCCCTGGTATAGGCTAAACTTCCATTTTTTATCCAATATTCGAAATACGTTTTACTGCTCGAATCGAACTCGATGAATTCCAAAGAGAATCCATAACTGTACAATAAATATATAAATAAAGATACTCACACATCATGTTTACTTTGGTCTCTTCTAACAATAAATATAAATTTCCTGAAAGGAATGAGTGCTAAGTGGAGAATTGTCAATAACACTGAAATATCCCCCTAACTGCCAAATAACAGCATTTCCTTATATCCCGTTTTCAACTTTCCAAACAATACACTTTCAAGATGGGCCAAAGATATTATAAGATCGTGAGTCATTGACACACATCTGGAACGACTTCCTGCATGCTTTTACCAATTTCTTCTTTTTTTGAAGATGTACACTCATGGACAAAACTTAAGGAAGTGGAAAGTCTTTGATGTCTCCGTTTATCTGTGTTTTTTTTTTTAGAAGGAGACAGAAGCAATTTTGTTCATATTGGTTATCTCGTGTGTCTTCAATTAAGGTCACTATGTATTAAATATCTTTCAGAGTTATTGATCGAATTCCGATATACATGCTAAAAGGAATAACTTTCTCAAGTTTTGTCTCAATGAGTGTATATATACAGTTAAACCTGTCTATAGAGTCTCCTCTTGGGACTCACCAAAATAGGGTGCTATAGAGAGGGGGTGTTATAAACTGGTCCTTTTAATGTAAAATGTTTACATTTTAATGTTTAAAATCGGGCGCTATAGAGAGGAAGGCGCTATTTAGAGGAGGCGCTATAGGCAGGTTTAACTGTATATATATATATTCTCCGATAAAAATGTATTTACAATAAATATATAACATTTTATCATGCCCAATTTATACATAGTTTTTCAATTGATTTATATTTCTTGGATATAAATCAAGCAATACCACAGGTTTCTGGAGATGAGTTTCTTTTTATCTTTATTAACATAATCTCGAGATTTCGGGAATTTCTACCCTCTTCTATGGGAGTACTACACTCTCTATATATTTTTGGCAAGAAAACATTGTCGGTTTATTGTCCGAATCCTGATATACATGCTAAAAGGTACAACTTCCTTAAGTTTTGTTAATGAGTGTATATTTCGGAGTTATTGTCTGAATCCCGATATACATGCTAAAAGTTACAACTTCCTTAAGTTTTGCCCATGAATGTATCTTTCAGAGTTATTGTCTGAATCCCAATATACATGCTAAAAGGAACAACTTCCTTAAGTTTTGTTAATGAGTGTATCTTTCAGAGTTATTGTCTGAATCCCGATATACATGCTAAAAGGTACAGCTTCCTTAAGTTTTGTCTATGAATGTATCTTTCAAAGTTATTGTCTGAATCCCGATATACATGCTAAAAGGTACAACTTCCTTAAGTTTTGCCCATGAATGTATCTTTCAGAGTTATTGTCTGAATCCCAATATACATGCTAAAAGGTACAACTTCCTTAAGTTTTGTCTATGAGTGTATATTTCAGAGTTATTGTCTGAATCCCGATATACATGCTAAAAGGTACAACTTTCTTAAGTTTAGTCTATGAATGTATCTTTCTGAGTTATTGTCTGAATCCCGATATACATGCTGAAAGGTACAACTTCCTTAAGTTTGTCCATGAGTGTATCTTTCAGAGATATTGTCTGAATCCCGATATACATGCTGAAAGGTACAACTTCCTTAAGTTTTGTCTATGAGTGTATATTCAACCTAAAAACTCACTTCTTCAATCTCTATAACGGCAATTTGTTAGAGATGATTCGATATATACATAGAAAGGTTGAATGGCGAAACGTTTTGAGATAATAAATAAAATACATATCTCTGTCGTAAAAATAGATCAAAAATCCATCCACATTTTTATTAATCGTCTCTACAATCCAATAGATTCAAGACATTGACAAAAACACAAACACCAGCTTTGTCAAATTCAGAAAGCCACTTGGAATTCATGGTTTTGGTTAATGACCCTCGTCAATCCAGGAATTGCATTGATTTCACATGATCCAAAAGGTAATCATGATTCATCTGAATTTTCAAAAGAGGTGCTAAACTGGTAGAATGGTTGGGACTATGGCCAAGATATAAATGGAAATTTTGACATTATTAGGTATATATGAAAAAGGAATATATTAAAACCACATTGATCTTTATGCGGGGAAGAAAGGATTTGGTGAACTTATTCCCGGCTGAAAATATCAAAATTCGATAAGGAAATTGAAAAAGCAATTTATATTTAAGCAAGCGGAAATTTAATTAAACTAGGCTTGACTGAATTTACTTTATTCCTGTAGCAATTTAGAGTAGGTTCCTCTAGGTCTGAAATTGTAGTAATAGCATATCTTATAGTAGTCATTACTATATAGATATACAGTTAAACCTGTCTATAGCGCCCCCTCTAAAAAGCGCCTCCCTCTCTATAGCGCCTGATTTTAAATACGTAGTACGATGCGATTTACATTAAAAGTGACCTGTCTATAGCAACCCCTCTCTATAGCCCCCTATTTTGAGGAGTCCCGAAAGGGGGCGCTATAGACAGGTTTAACTGTATGTTGTAATATATTCTAATATATACCTATATATCATATGTACTATAGATATGGTATAATAACCAAAACTGTAAAAACAGTTTAAATCGCCAGTTCGGCCATCATGTAATGCACGACAAAATATAATTCGATTGAGTGACAGCCGGCGCCAGGACAGGAAAAAGGTCTGAAAAACATGTCGGGGTTACCAGGTGTGCCCCCTTCTTGCTCTAATAGACAGTCCATTTGGAGACACGATGATTGACAGACCTCCCTGGACAGATCTGCCTTGACCGGTGTCGGCATCACTCTCTCTCGCCATCTCTGTGGTGACATCCAACATGTCTCGTTCTTTGGTGCAATTCATTCACACCTGAAACTACTCTGAACATTGTGGCCAAAACGACTACATTTAACTAACCACATTACAGTTATCCAACAGGATAAAATTACATTACAACATATATATTAAAAACAAAGAATGCATATTCTGACCACGAGCACATGTGCTTTTTAGATGGCAGAGCGCCATCTAGTGGAACAGAATCAACTAAACGTTGATTTAGCCTGTTCCCTGATATTTGACCAATCCATTTTCTTGATAAATCAAGATTAATATGTGTGAAAAGGGTAGGGGGAAAAATAAAACAGAAATATAACAGAAAACGAAATAACCTAGTGTGAATAAAATTGTCTCTGTCTCTTAAAAAAAAAAAAGACGACTGGCGACATAAAAGACACTCCTCATCCTTAAGCTTTGTCCATGCGTGCATTTCGTTCTCTAATTAAAAAATATATATTTCCATCATTTCACAAAAAAAAAAATTAAAACATATGTTTCGAGGGCTTGAGACCCTCCCAGAACTTTCGCAATTACACAGATCAACAAAAAAAAATGTTATCTATTAACGGCAAAGTAACATCTATTATAAGAACATTTCAGGGTACAGATTTCAAATCTTCAAATAAATTATTTCTATTAATTACCGTTTTCTCAAAGTTTTTATTCTCCTATTCATTGATTCTATTTTGTCTTCAAACGGAACTAGCGCATGCGCGTTTCATTTACTTTCTCTCACCGTTATGTAGGCGAAGAGGGTGATTGCAAAGGTCACCTTTTATTGACGATGGATCGGCCCGACGGATTCCGCAGAGAGACCAACTAGTTATTCAATATATTTCTAAGAAGAAGCAAATTATGCGCTCTCAACTCTAAACGTTTAATGGAAATTTATATACAATTATCATCAATTTATAGATTACTTGTCTTTTGATATTAATTTAAATTCTAAGTGAAATCCGTTTGTGAAATCAGGTTCTGAATCAGATACTATAGAAGTTTTTCGTATAAAATTCATACCATCTTTCAATTCCGAAAACGACTTTTTATCCAAGCTTTCAATTGTTGCAGAGATACCTTTAATCAAATTCTTTTTAATATTCAAATATATATACGGCAGAATATATAATAGTAAAAATTGTAATGTAGGAAATATATACCAGTACTAATATATATAAAAACTAATAATATTAAGCCTTTTAAAATATATCATATGGAACAATTTTATTATTGCTGTTGGTCTATCAAAAATCATAGAAAGGCCCAAGTAAAGAATGAAGACTTTGATTCAATGAAATTTAAAACTGTTCAAGATGTAAAAAAATATATATATTTGATTCTCTCTATGCCATTGATTACTCTTTAAAGAATCAAGAAACACGAGAAACTTAAAAATCAATGATTGAATCCTTGTCTTCATGGAAGAAATTGATAGAAATATCTTTCAAGAAATCCATCAAGGTATAGTGATTGTATATAGCGCCACGATTTATTGACATTATTTTAACATTAGTTGGAAACTTTGTCTGGAGGATATTGACCTAAAGATAGAGAGAAATGTCACCACTCCCGTCAAAATTGTCGCAAAATCTATTGCGCCACTTGTCGACAGTCTTTGTAAACTAGTCGACTCGGGTCGGTAAACTCAGATTTGGCGAACTCAAGCAAAACCCGACAAAATTCACATTAATATTTCGGCCAGAGAATTAACCAATTTGTCTAATAAACATCTCTTTGGAAAATTCTAGAGATACAGTAGAACCTCCTTGAGAGGACACTCACACTAGAGGACTCCTCTCTATAAAGGACAATTTTCATGTCAAAATTACTGTTTTTGAAGAAGGAACAAAAGTTTTTATTGTTTTTACAATTTAGCAACTCTCCGGTAAGGGGACACCTCTTCCTTAAGGACAATTTTGCTCTGCAATTAGGTGTTATCCTTTACAGGGAGGTTCCACTGTATCATGTATTACTTGTGGATCTCATGTAATCAAATCTTGTTCTAGAATAGTGAAGGTCATTACCCGAAACCATGTTTTGAATTTGCCGAAGCTGTTGTGGCTTTGTTACCGACCCTAAGTCGACTATTATGGAGAGATCGTCAATAGATGGCGCATAGTTTCTGAATCTATTTTGACTAAAGTATATATTGATTTGAGATCAATGAACTATCGTTGAAACTTCATGGTAAAGAGCTTCTATAATAACGATATTTGTACAAGCTAACGAACCTTATCGTTCTTCTACACGCTCCAACACACTTTAGTCCAGATGGGGGGGGGGGGGGGGTAATCCACCTGAAGTAAATATTGCTGATGTGTGTGAGAAAGGATATATAGTGATATAGAATTTTTGAAGCCCACATAAATGAATTTAAAGACTTATCTATTGCATCTGCCTTTTAAAAATAAAAATGATATAACTTAAGTTCGAAAACTTTGAACAAAATATGGTGTATAGATTTCCAGCATGTCAATCCTTCTATTTATATTGATTCAATCCCATTGCTGAAGTCCAGCATTATAGGAACAGTCTTGAGTGTTTTGTGTGACTCACAATGTGTGTTTAAACCCTTGTAGTTCTTTGGAAGTGTGGAATATAGCCGTGCTTGAGGACATGGGCCTCTAATGGAATGTCGGGCTATTCTTTTTGAGAACTTCTTTATATTGTTTTATTCGCTTATTTTAATACCTTTTGGTATTCCAAATATAAATGGCAAAAATAGAGAATTTGCATTGGAATCTGATAGCATTTTTTATAAGTTGTTTTTCATAGATTAATATATTTATATTTTTGACCAGATGACCGGGTTACTTTGCATGTATATATTTGGTTTTAGAAATGATGCAAAGCAGTTAGTTATGAAAGGAAATTAAAAGTATTAATTTCTTCAAGGTGCTGGTGATTAATCTGCTCGATGATAGAATAGGAAAGTCTTAGCACCTAACAAAATCTTCGTTGAGATCTAAGATGCGCCTCTTTCACTGAACGTCTACTCCCCATGGATTGCCATATTTTTAGAAAACTGGTCTTGTATATGTTGATCTAACTTTTATATCAGTTGGAATTATCTTGAAACCCTTGGATTCTATAAGAAAGGCTGATGGTAGCTGTGAAAGTTGTGAAGCTTTCAACGAAGCTGTTTCCAGGTCTGGGCTGAGGAATATGACAGTTTTGGCACAATAGAAAGTGTGGGGTTAGGGGACTCTTGACCCCCCGTCTCAAAGCCGCCTTGTTCCCGCTCCCGACTTAGTGACCCCAGGCCCCACTCTCGACCATTTTCCCCTGCGTCCGTCGCCCGGAGAACTCCAGTAAGTCCTCTCCATCCTTTCATGCCATCTTACTTCGGCAGGACCATTTAGCTCTTATTCTGGTGCGTAGTTACCATAAATCTTCCGTACTCTTCTAGTTTTCCAGTAAGTGCAGTCTCATAGACATTACTCCAGTAAGTGTTCACCGTCTCTTCCATGCCATCCTACTCCGGCAGGACAATTTTGCTCTTATTCTGGTGCTATGTTTCCAGAAATCTCATCTTAATTCTTCCATACTCTTCTAGTTTTCCAGTAAGTGCAATCCCATAGACATTACTCCAGTAAGTGTTCTCCGTCTCTTCCATGCCATCCTACTCCGACATGTCCATTTAGATCTTATTCTGGTGCGTAGTTGCCATAAATCTTCCGTACTCTTCTAGTTTTCCAGTGAGTGCAGTCTCATAGACATTACTCCAGTAAGTGTTCTCCGTCTCTTCCATGCCATCTTACTCCGGCAGGACCATTTAGCTCTTATTCCGGTGCTCAGTTACCATAAATATTTCATACTCTTCTAGTTTTCCAGTGAGTCCAGACCTCATAGACATTACTCCAGTAAGTGCTCTCCATCTCTTCCATGCTTACTCCGACAGGACCATTTAGCACTTATTCTGGTGCTCAGTTACCAGAAATCTTCCGTACTCTTCTAGTTTTCCAGTGAGTGCAGTCTCATAGACATTACTCCAGTAAGTTCTCTCCGTCCCTTTCATGCTATCCTACTCCAGCAGGACCATTTAGCTCTTATTCTGGTGCGTAGTTGCCATAAATCTTCCGAACTCTTCTAGTTTTCCAGTAAGTGCAATCCCATAGACATTACTCCAGTAAGTGTTCTCCGTCTCTTCCATGCCATCCTACTCCGACATGTCCATTTAGATCTTATTCTGGTGCGTAGTTGCCATAAATCTTCCGAACTCTTATAGTTTTCCAGTGAGTGCAGTCTCATAGACATTACTCCAGTAAGTTCTCTCCGTCTCTTCCATGCCATCCTACTCTGGCAGGTCCATTTAGCTATTATTCTGATGCGTAGTTACCATAAATCTCATCTTAAAACTTCCATACACTTCTAGTTTTCCAGTGAGTGCAGTCTCATAGACATTACTCCAGTAAGTCCTCCCCGTCTCTTTCATGCCATCTTACTCCGGCAGGACCATTAGCTCTTACCCTGGTGCGTAGTTACTATAAATCTCATCTTAAAACTTCCATACACTTCTAGTTTTCCATTAAGTGCAGTCTCATAGACATTACTCCAGTAAGTCCTCTTTTTTCATTCCATGCCATCCTACTCCGGCAGGTACATTTAGCTCTTATTCTGGAGCTCGGTTACCAGAAATCTCATCTTAAAACTTCCATACTCTTCTAGTTTTCCAGTAAGTACAGTCTCATAGACATTACTCCAGTAAATTCTCTCCGTCCCTTCCATGCCATCCTACTTCGGCAGGTCCATTTAGCTCTTATTCTGGTGCTATGTTACTATAAATCTCATCTTAAAACTTCCATACTCTTCTAGTTTTCAAGTGAATACAGATCTCATAGACATTACTCCAGTAAGTACTTTCCTTCCTTTCAATGCCATCCTACTCCAGCAGGACCATTTAGCTCTTATTCTGGTGCGTAGTTACCATATATCTTTCATACTCTTCTAGTTTTCCAGTGAGTGAAGATCTCATAGACATTACTCCAGGAAACCCTCTCCGTCCCTTCCATGCCATCCTACTCCGGCAGGACCATTTAGCTCTTATTCCGGTGCGTAGTAACCAGAAATCTCTTCTTAAATCTTCCATACTCTTCTAGTTTTCCAATGAGTGCAGTCTTATAGATATTTGGCAATTGTTGGTGTTGTTTCTTATCCCCACTATATGATGGAATAGGATAATTACTCCATAAGTTAGTGATGTCTCAGAAAATTGATATTTTTCCTGGATTGTCTCAAAATTCCTGTTTTGTGGTTTGGATTTAATCAAGGATCTGTTGAGGAATGGTATTATCTGTTTTTCATTTGTATGTATGTTGAGAATGTCTTAAGTTTGCCTGCAAATCGGAAAGAATTGATGTGTTTAGTTTCAGAATTTGTAAGGTTTTGCCTACTCCTCTATTTAAGGTTTATTAATCATTTCTGGTCATCTTGATAAGATATTTATGCTTAAAATGTAAATCCCTTTTCCAACAACGACATGCTCAATTGCTGTCCATTACTCAAGGGAAAAAATTATCCGCTTTTTAAAATTATTATCCCTAGTACACGTGATACAGACCATGACAATGATGGTGGATAGATAGAGACTGTTTTTAGTATATGTGCACCTGCATGTTTACATATTTAGAAAGTGCAGTTCGACTTTTGCACTTAGAAGTGTTCCAGAGTCCCGTTTGTTTACTTGCACCCACTGATAGGTTTGAACTTTACAAGAATCGGAGGCCATTGAAGCAAGCAAATATTTTTTCAGAAAAAAAGAGTGCCCAAAGAGGGATACGATCACGGGTCATGGCTATCTAAAATCGACAGTTTATATCCCTCCTTTACCAAACCTCTAGAACGTGACCATGGTAGTGTCCAGTTTCTTCCCATTATCCAAGGATAAAGACCTAGTCTTTAGTGAACTCGTCCATCTAAGGCAATATCTTGGTGTAATATCATTTATTCCAACTTCAGTGTCATCAGAGTATAACTAGAACACTATGCAGGATTGCCCAGTCCGCATCAAGAAGAGCTAGATTGGAAATTGGGATGTAAGACGCTATCTGTTCACTTCGTCATTCCATTAATATCCTTCTGCCATGATGGACGCTATGGAAGCAAAGCTTTAGCATATCATCACTATAAAAGTAATCATTAGATTAATCAAATATAAATCTCCGAGTATAAGTTTTTTATTACAATTTTAACGAGTTTACAAGTTTTCGGGTTTTAAACAACCCTTAGAAACTCGTTAAAAGTGGAATAAATAAACTTATCCTCGACATTTGACAATTATCCCGCAGATGTTTCTTTTGAACGAAAAATCGGAATTTATTTTAAGGAGAAATAACGATTATTTCTAACCTTAGGGATGAAGTATGAAAGGATGAATTGTGAAGAGTAATGATAAACGGAAATATTCATACTTCATCCCTAAGGTTAGAAATAATTGTTATTTCTCCTTAAAATAAATTTCGATTTTTCGTTCAAAAGAAACATTTGCGGGATAATTTTTAAATGTCATCCTACAATCATAAGCCGCATTATATTGTATTATAAACTTATCCTCGAAGATTTATATTTGATTAATCTAAATGATACAGTGGATTATAATTCTAATAAGTAATCATTGATGAATAATCCAAATGATTATACTAAAAGAATATTAAAAAGTTGTTCTACCAGTCACCTTAATATAGCGATATTGGTATTTGTCTAAAAGAGTCCTGCAGTGTACAGAGCCAATTAGATTTCAGGTCTTAATATACTTCCTATTCACAAAATAATTTCTAAATACTAAGTTCTAATATATATAAATAAAGTTATAAATAATCAGGTTTAGAATCTTATAGCATCTTCCGACTGACCCTTTTGTCTAGGAGAAATTCTAAGCTACAATATTCTATTGGCTGTTCTTTAAGCTCTATTTTTGTTTTCGTTTAAAATCGTTAATCACATATGATAATGGCACTTTTATTTTACCAATATATATGTTTACGTTTCAACTATTTTCAGTATAAGAATGTTAACAAACGGTATAGTAATAGTACACTGCGTGACATTGAAAATGGAACACCAAGAAATTGTGGCCAGAAAGTGATAAAACTCGGCAGACAGAGAGAGACAGGGACGAACAATAAGTGATCTTTATTTCAAAATGATAGTCATAATACAGAGCGAGAACGGCGTCGGCTTAGTAGCAAGTAGGACCACCGCGGACGGCTATGCACGCAGCAACACGTCTAGGTAGAGAGTCAATCAGAGTACGGATGGCGTCCTGAGGGATGGCTCTCCATTCCCTCTCAACCATTTGCCACAGTTCGTCTTCTGAACGCGGCTGTGGCAAGGCATGCAAACGGCGTCCAATGATGTCCCAGACGTGCTCGATTGGTGAGAGATCAGGAGAGTACGGTGGCCAGGGAAGCATCTGTACATCTTGCAGAGCTTGTTGGCTAATGCGAGCAGTGTGCGGTCGGGCGTTATCCTGCTGATAAAGGGCATTGGGTACCCCCTGAAGGTAGGGGAGTGTCACCGGTCGCAGCACATCATCAACGTATCGTTGGGCCGTCATAGTGCCCTGAATACGAAGTAAAGGTGACCTGGAATCATACGCGATTGCGCCCCAAACCATGATTCCACGTTGTCGCACGGTGAGGCGTTCCACAATTGCTGCCGGATTGGACCTTTCTCCACGTCGACGCCACACGCGTACACGGCGACTATCACTGGACAAGCAGAAACGCGACTCATCTGAGAACACGACCCTGTGCCATTCCGTCATCCACGTCGATCTAGCCCGGCACCATTCCAAACGTTGGCGCCTATTCGGTGGGGTCAATGGCAGTCTTCTTAGCAGACGGCATGAGTGCAAGCCATTAGCAACCAATCGACGGGAAATGGTTCTGGTCGAGATGGAATGATCTAGGGTGTCTTGCACATGTTGCAGGATGGCGGTACAAGTGGATTGTGGGGCCGCCACTGCTTGTCGAAGGATACGCCGATCCACACGTGCTGACGTCACTCTGGTTGCACCGACATTCCTATAAATTGCCACATTTCCTTGTTCCAACCATCTTCTCCACAGTCGGTGCACCGTGGACGCACCAAGGTGTGTATCAGCTGCGATTTGACGTATGGACCAGCCTGCCCTTTTCAGTCCGATCACCATGCCCCTCGTAAAAGCGTCTGTCTGCTTGAACTGCCTCCGTTTACGATGACCTGGCATTCTCTGTTATTACACGTGTCTTTTGACACATGAACAAAATTTCTACAATGATTTTCCTTGAAGAAATAACGACACGAATACTGTCCTTTCTGCAAGTTCCTTCCCTTATATCTTACTCCATGTGCGCACGAGAGCTGCGCATTTTACATCATTTGCATAACTCGGTTAGGCGCGTCTACCCTGAAATTTGCATAATTTTCTGGCCACTATTTCTTGGTGTTCCATTTTCAATGTCACGCAGTGTATGTTTATAAAAGAAACAAAGTAGAACCTAAAATTATATATTGAAACATTACATTGTTTTAATGCCACGAACTCAAAATCATTCAGTACATAGATGAAATCTATATAAAGGAACTTAACAGATTCCAGAGTCAATGCCGTTGTTTACACCGAGGTGACAGCCACAGTTGTCAAGCCTTGGATTACCACTGTAGCACGTGAGAGACCGTATGTTTTTCAACAAGACTCAGCACCATCTCATACAGCCAGAACAATCCAAGAATGGATGGCCGAGAATCTTCACGACCATGTCACACCTAACGTTTGTCCCCCCAGCTCACCAGATGTCAATCCACTGGACTATTACGGCGTAGTTGAGAGGGACACCAATAGTCATTCCCACAACACTGTTGTAGCTCTCAGAGCTTCTATAGTGGATTCAATGTCAAACATTCCCAAGACCAATCTCATTACTGCCTGCAGTCGGTTTCGACAGCGTGTAGAAGCTGTTATTCCCACTGACGGCGGGTTCATTGAATGATGTGACCCTTTAGGTGTATGTATGTGTTTATCTATATAAAACTTTAATATCTAAAAATGCTATTTTCCTTTGTCTATTCATTTTTTGCCGGCTTGTGGACCGAAAGGTCTGGGTGGCCATCTGCTTCTAGGGTGTCTATTCATTTTTGTCTATTCGTCGGCAGATTCAGGGAGTACTGGGAACTAAAGGTACGAGGGCCAAAGGGGGGAGCCCTATTGGAGCGTAGGACGGGTTTAACCAAGTCCAAACGAGAGGACAGCAACCTGGCCATGAACTCTCGTAGATGCCTATGGGCTGATTGGTCGATCCCATGGAGATAGACCATAAATGCGGGTGCGGGCGGCCAAACCATTGGCCGCTCGATGCATGGCGAATGCATCATTCCTTTGGCAAGGTGATTAGGTGAAAAAGGATCGGCTTATGGACCGAGAGGTCTGAGTGGCCATATTACTCCTAGGATGTCTATTCATTTTTACCCAAGACATCATTTTTTCTCAAATAGCTGCCGCGTCCTGTATATCAACATTTATGATAGTTTAAGGTTGTTATGTGTACATCTCCAAAAAGCTTCATGCTTGTATCTCGGGAGAGTAAAGGTTGTAAACTTATGTCCTATGAAAACTCCGCAGAAGGGGAGTGCCACTGATGAAACAGGCCTACCTAAGTTTCCCTAATATACACTTATAGACAAAACTTAAGGAAGCGGAACGTCTTCGATGTCGCCGGCCTTCTGTTTCTTTGAAAGAGACTGAGACAAATTTGTTCACACTTGGTTATCTCGTGTGTCTTTAATAAAAGTCACTAAGCATCAAATATCTTTCAGAGTTATGGTCTGAATCCAGATATACATGGTAAAAGGTACAACTTACTTAGGTTTTGTCCATGAGTTTAGTTGGAAGGACATACCAGTCAATCAATAAACGCTATCTCCCAATAAATCCATTTTTTAAAACTCAGCGAACTTTGACAAAAAGAGAACCATTTTCTCCGGATCAAAAGTCGAGACAAGGTAACGAGATAAAATCAATATTCAAGCTCAAACCTCAAAAGAATGTTGAATAAAATACAAGCGAAGACTATAAAAAGAAATACTCAAAATTAATTAATATTTTCTATCATTGAAGTATGTGTGTAATGTTTTTTTTTTTTTTTTAAGTAGGCTTTGATTTTTTCATGAAAAATCTATCTATCAAATATTTATTTATAAAAAATAAATTCGATAGATGGCGTTCTCTAAATCTTAATTTGGTTAATAATTTGTTCTTATGAGAATTTAGTGAAAAAGAATTATTCAATGCCATTTACTGCAGTTTTAAAAGCTTCATATCCGTAGATTCCTTTAATATCACTCAAATTCCTTTCTATCAAAATACAGACTAAAGTATTATCAGTCCACCAATATAAAACGTTTGAGTAGCATTTCTGAAATATTTCTCAAGAATATAAATATCATATCTCAAGAAGAAATGTAACGTCTTAAATGTGGATATCAACAAAAGCCTTTATTGAGGACCTCTCGTCCTATACAGGATTCGCCAGTTTACAGAGTAATTGAAGAGAAGAGAACTAAGAATACAGCGAGAAACCTATATGTAGTAGGTATAGTATAGTATTTTTTACACTGTGACTATATACAACAGAAGCAACAAGCCTTTTACTGGAATCAAAATCCCATACAGGTTCGTCATTCTAGTCCTGACAAAGATTATTTACATATAATTATTTACATCAATTAGATTATGTGTATCGCTTCCCCTTCTCTTCAGCCGTCTTCCAAAATTTGAACAACGCTAACGCTCCAGCTCTGTTTCTCACCACCTCATTCAACAGGAGCTCCAAAGAGAGTCCCTCTAGGCCTATTTCACTGAGGAGCACTTCTCGTTCGTCTTTCAGCCCCATACATGAGAGTATATGGTGATGTAGCCCCAGCTCCATTCTTGTCCCGCAAATCTCGCATGTCCATCCGTCTGTTTCAAATATTCTGGGTCGATCATCAGTAAAGAGCACCGAGAGGATTCTAAATGTGGATATCACTTAGACAAATCTCCCAGATAATAGAAAGAAAAGAATGCTGAAAAAACACTACGAAACAGGATGTTAATATTTCATGTAGAAAATTAGGGAAAGCAAACTTCAGGCTGAGGCAGCAATTTAACGGAAAAGAGAACAAACTAAAATGTATAACCAAAAAAACTGGTATTTTATGTATCCTGAAAAATCATGAAAACGGCATTTAAGACTAGAAGTGCGTGAGAACGTCAATGTAAAAAAGAAATAGTACAAAAAGTGAAATTGTACTGAGATTAGGTGTATAAATTAATTGTGTGATTAATTTATCACTATTTTTGTTTCTAAAGACATTTTCTTTTATATATTTTCTATCAAATTCTTCTGTCTTATTTTCTTCAACAGAGCTTTCAATCCTCTCCATTCTTCTTCGGATTTCTTCATTCTGTCAACCGACATCTTATTCTCGAGATTTACATCTCAAATGCTTCCAATCTTCTGTCTTTTCCATTATCCATGTCTCAGACCTTGATGTTGAAACACCAGAGCATCTTTTGTTGGCTTGCCCTCTGACAAACCAAATTGTACTTGCTTACTTTGACATAATATCAAATCATCTTTCTGTATATACTCAATATTATTAAAACTTTGGCAAGTTTAGAGCTATTTGTACACAGATTTATAAATCACTACTAATTAATCGTGTAAATAATTAAAGATATATATATATATTGTTTTTTCGTGTGTTAAGCGTCTTTACGCAAATTTGGCCTTAAATACCCATTTTCTGATTTCTCAGGAAGCCATTGGGACCAAAATTATTTTTTGGTCGCAGTGGTTACAGCCTTCTCCACGCTGACGAGCGCCAACAGCGCGAAACGCGTTCGTGGATGGCTTTTCTTGATAAATCAAGAAATTGGGTTGGCCAAATATCACGGAGCAAGCTAAATAAACGTTTAGTTTATTTTTGCTCCACTAGATGGCGCTCTGCCAGCTAAAAAGCACATGTGCTCGTGGTCAGGAGATGCCTTTTTTATTTTTAATATCAACACCTGACCCACTTATCTTTTATTTTTTTCTATTGTTTTTTCATATAAATATATGTAAATAATTCTAATATAGCACAATAGTCTGATAGACTTCGTGCTTCTGTAATAATATTTTTTTTAATGTCTCAGACCTACGCAGCACTATACTCTAAATCTAAGTAGTCATCAGCTATCCTTTTAAACTCTTAGCTAGACTTCATATAGATCCAGAATTTTCGTTTGCTTTAACTTTTATATGATGGATTTTATCATAGAAAAACGAATTTATTATAAATAATTGCGAATTTTATAAACCAAATGATATTCCAAATGCAAAATTAACATTCTTTCTTTTAGTATTTGGATATTTGATTTCAGAAAGCTCATCAAATACTGCACCACATTTCATCAGCCCCTCTGCAAAAGTTCTCAATCTCTTCAATAATTTACTAAATATTTTCTTTTTTCAGACGATCCTATGAATTTAGAATAATCCAATTATTTGTTGTGTTGGAAATTGTAATATTCAATATCATAAATTTTAGATGTTTTTGAAATCTATTTTAATATTTCTATTATATTAATTTATCTATAAAAATATCCTATATAAATGATGAAAATATTTTAATTGTTGATTATTTTGTTGATTTCAGATTTCTATACCAGATGCCTAACTTCGTGTGGTGAAAATATCAAATTATATAGGTAAGTGATTATTTCATGTTCCTCTTTTTTTTTTCTTGTTGTTGAGCTGAAATATTGTCTTATGCTCAAAATTTGTATTCATTTATAGATTATCCATTGGTATCTTTATATTGAGGTAATATAGTTTTTCTGCAATATGCTTATAAATTAATATATGTAAACATCAACATTACCATAACTATATTGTAAGATTATAAACTCAAAAGGAGTTTCTTCTATAGAACATGTTTATTTTTCGAGCTTCTGTACGACATCGTTCTTCAACGGACGTAAAGACATGTGAGATGTGAGATGTATGCAATTATATAGACGTACATTGAGAACCAAGATATATACAAATTTGTAACTAACATGATGACGGATAGAATTACAAATTGAGAGATAAACCAGTTATGTAAATTATATATATAAATTAATTATTTTTAAAATGCTTATTTTGGATCGTAAAGTTTTATTTTCCAAAATTTCGTTATGATCCAAAATACAGTAAACTCTCCTATAACGCGATTAATGTGTTCCGTGTTGTTTGAAATCGCGTTATAGGAATTCGCGTTGTACGAAATAAAACTTGTATAACGCGAATGTTGTTAGTGTAAATTGTTTTATTTTATAACGCGTTATACGAAAATTCACGTTGTATAAATAAATTTGTCGCAATTTTTTTATCGCGTTGTAAAAACTCGCGTTATAGGAGAGTCTACTGTAAGCATTTTTAAATAATTTAATATATGGATTGCTCTATTTTCAAACTTATAAATTAATATAATGAAAAGTATATTATAGAATACATAGCTTTTTGTGTGTCTAGTTATATAACAGCGATAATAAACATGTTTTAGAGAAGAAACATGTCCATGTTTATTTCGCTAGCTTTCGAAAGACATCGTTCAACGGACGTAAAGGTGTTGTGTGAAATTATATAGACGTACATGAGAGCCAAGATATATACAAATTTAAATGGCATATACACCTATCCCCCGATTTACACGGTAGATACGTTCCTGAGAAAAACGTGTAAATCGAGGGATAGGTGTATATTAAACTGTCAAATCTGAATAGGTGTTCGCCCCCTCATGAATCAGAGCCTCCCAATATTCTTTTCAACATAGGTAGTATAGAGTAGAATATCGCATTTTAGTATAGTGCGATAAAAAAAAAAAACTTATTTGGAAAACCGTGTAAAAGCGAAAACGTGTAAAACAAGTACCGTGTAAATCGGGGGGTAGGTGTATTGTATTTAATAAAATATTTATTTTGCCAATATTTCGGCTGGCTGAATGCCCTTTATAGAGGCATTACAATTTTACACTGCGTGACATTGAAAATAGAACACCAAGAAATAGTGGCCAGAAAGTAATGAAACTCGGCAGACAGAGAGAGACAGGGACGAACAATAAGTGATCTTTATTTCAAAATGATAGTCATAATAAAGAGCGAGAACGGCATCGGCTTAGTAGCAAGTAGGACCACCGCGGACGGCGATGCACGCAGCAACACGTCTAGGTAGAGAGTCAATCAGAGTACGGATGGCGTCCTGAGGGATGGCTCTCCATTCCCTCTCAACCATTTGCCACAGTTCGTCTTCTGAACGCGGCTGTGGCAAGGCATGCAAACGGCGTCCAATGATGTCCCAGACGTGCTCGATTGGTGAGGGATCAGGAGAGTACGGTGGCCAGGGAAGCATATGTACATCTTGCAGAGCTTGTTGGCTAATGCGAGCAGTGTGCGGTCGGGCGTTATCCTGCTGATAAAGGGCATTGGGTACCCCCTGAAGGTAGGGGAATGTCACCGGTCGCAGCACATCATTAACGTATCGTTGGGCCGTCATAGTGCCCTGAATACGAAGTAAAGGTGACCTGGAATCATACGCGATTGCGCCCCAAACCATGATTCCACGTTGTCGCACGGTGGGGCGTTCCACAATTGCTGCCGGATTGGACCTTTCTCCACTTCGACGCCACACGCGTACACGGCGACTATCACTGGACAAGCAGAAACGCGACTCATCTGAGAACACGACCCTGTGCCATTCCGTCATCCACGTCGATCTAGCCCGGCACCATTCCAAACGTTGGCGCCTATTCGGTGGGGTCAATGACAGTCTTCTTAGCGGACGGCATGAGTGCAAGCCATTAGCAACCAATCGACGGGAAATGGTTCTGGTCGAGATGGAATGATCTAGGGTGTCTTGCACATGTTGCAGGATGGCGGTACAAGTGGCTTGTGGGGCCGCCACTGCTTGTCGAAGGATACGCCGATCCACACGTGCTGACGTCACTCTGGTTGCACCGACATTCCTATAAATTGCCACATTTCCTTGTTCCAACCATCTTCTCCACAGTCGGTGCACCGTGGACGCACCAAGGTGTGTATCAGCTGCGATTTGACGTATGGACCAACCTGCCCTTTTCAGTCCGATCACCATGCCCCTCGTAAAAGCGTCTGTCTGCTTGAACTGCCTCCGTTTACGATGACCTGGCATTCTCTTTTATTACAGGTGTCTTTTGACACAAGAACAAAATTTCTACAATGATTTTCCTTGAAGAAATAACGACACGAATACTGTCCTTTCTGCAAGTTCCTTCCCTTATATCTTACTCCATGTGCGCACGAGAGCTGCGCATTTTACATCATTTGCATAACTCGGTTAGGCGCGTCTATCCTGAAATTTGCATAATTTTCTGGCTACTATTTCTTGGTGTTCCATTTTCAATGTCACGCAGTGTATATACACAAACTCAGCGCCGCATAGTGTTATAATACTATGTATAGTGTAGATTATAACACTGTGCAAGTTTGTGTATACAAAAATATAATGCTTCGATAAAGGTTGGCGTTCAGCCAGCCGAAATATTGGCAAAATAAATATTTTATTAAATCCAATATACGCCTATTAATTATCTAATGAATTAAATATGGATTGCTCTATTTTCAAAAATATACAAATTTGTAACCAACATTATGGCAGGTAGAATTAAAATAACAGCGATAATATCTTCTCATTTGAAGAGTTTTTATTCAGGATTCAAAATTTCAAACTATTATAGACACGTATGTTATATATGTAATAGTTTCGAATTTTGATAACAGATGGCGCGCTAATGCATCATAATATAATTCATGATTCCTTTTTGAAGAGCTTTTATTCATATTTCAACCTGTAATAAGATTTATGCTAAGAAAGTGAAACCTGTGTTCACTAAACACCCCTAAGCTGCCTTCCATAAAAAATACAGGGTATATTCCAATCCAATACAATAGTAGAGCGGTCTAGAGATTAATTTAGTGAAACCGCTGAGAGGGTTCACTACTGATGAGCCAAGCCCTCTCATTCAATAACTCATATCATTGCAGTAAGGTCTGTAGAGATAATATTTGATGATATTTAAAAGAAGCGCATTGCCAGTAAATTTATATGTGTAAAATTTTAACGATAGATGGCAATTAAATTTAATTTACTAAAGTGAAACCTGTTATATTATTAAGTAGAATCTAATATCTCTATAATAAAAGTGGTTTTCCCAACATCCATTCTATTGGTCAATACTGTGGACAAGTTTACTTAAATGATGCATTAGCGCATCATCTGTTTTTTTTTTCCTTATCCTTTTATTAGTCTAAATTAGAAAAGATCTTGAAAGTCGTGCTCATAAAGAATTTCAAGAACTCTTCTTGTTTCTCTGTACAGGGATCCTTTGTTCTTTCCAATACAATTTAGTATATGTTGGGGAGTGGCCTCTTTGGTTTTGCACCTAATGCACATGGGGAAGCTTTTTTGAACTATTTTTGACGCGTTTGTTTCTTTTTTTTTATATATAAATCAATTTTCTACTGTCCTTATTTCAATGATAAAATAATTGGAGGGCCTGGCTCATCAGTGGTGAACCCTCCCAGCGGTTTCCCCAGTTTAATCTACCATACCACTGGTATATTGCATATATTTAACTTCCTTTTATAGTGATACTGATGCTAGACTCTTGGAATGGGTATTTTAAATATACTATGGACATAAGCTTTGAGGATAGTAGAATTACATATTAACACAAAGCAATAGCGCGCCATCTATACATATAAAATGAAAGGATTTAAAAGCACGAATGTTTCTTTTATACATAATACAAATATATATTTTTTCATCGCAGTAAGGGCAGTAGAACTTTGTATTATGTATAAAAGAAACATTCGTGCTTTTAAATCCTTTCATTTTATAAGAATTACATATAATAATAAATATATACAGTGGACCCTCGGAGCACCTTGGAGTACGAGCTTTTCGCAGTACGAGCAAAATTTTTTGAAAAATTTTACCTCGGGTTACGAGTGAAATTTCGCATTACGAGCAACTCGTGATGGTTGCCCGTAATCGTGATGGATGAAAATTCACTGGGGTCAGATTCGGGAAATATGTAAAATGTGGGAAACTGTGTAATTGTTCGTAGCAAGAAGAATTGCCCGAGTTTCAATTATTAAAAATAAGAAATTAGTTTCGCACTACGAGCGTTTTGGAGTACGAGCATGGCTCTGGAACGGATTATGCTCTCAAACCGAGGGTCCACTGTAATATGCTTCGAGCATTGTTCTTCCGCAAATTGCAAGTAAAAGTATTTTTAGAATATACTTATATGATGTATTAGCACACATTCTTTTATAAGAAATTTAAACTTTTTCGACGTATGTTTCTTTTTGAAAATAAAACAAATTTCTACTTCCCTTATTTCAATGATAAAATAATTAAAGGGCCTTGCTTATTATTGATTAACCTTCCCAGTAATTTTGCTAGCATAAGTATACCTATACTAAAAATATTTTCCTTTTTATTTAATGTCTAAATACTGAAGCAAGAAGTTGAATATTCTTTGAGTGTGAAAGCTTGTAGAAAATAGGAACTTACCCTCTATTATTATTATTTTTTGCTTTGTCGTCTGTTTTGCACAAATTGAATCTGGGTAGAACGATGTATGTAAATTAGATTATTATTTTGTTGCCTTAAATACGAGATAATTAACTCGTTTCTCTCTATATCTAGGGATGTTTAAAGTTTAATAAATTAATTTTATAAATCTGAGAGTTGTCTTCATAAACGATCCAACAAATACTAAGATATTGGTTCTTGCAAATATACTTCGGTCAGTAAATCTTTTTATTATCTCGACGTTTCGACAAAAATCTTTTTTCCTCGTCAGGAGAAAACAAAAATAAAAAAAAAATTGGCAAAGCGTTAAAAAAATTATTCTATTTAATAATTAGTCTATAGAATAAAATTTTTAACGCCTTGCCAAATGTTTTAATTTTTGTTTGCTCCTGACGAGGACAAAAGATTTTTGTAGAAACGCCGAGGTAATAAAAAGATTTACTGGTCGAAGTATCTTTATTTGCAAGAACTATGAATTCTGGCTAGGCAACCTCTAGCTTTATGATAAGATATTGGTCTTATATATTGAATATTCATACGGTGAAATGATAATTATCATGTCTTGCTATTGTAGAACGTTTATATTCTACGTAAATATCAGTGGATGCCATTTTGACAGTTTCTGACGGCTGTTAGCATGTGGTTTCTGTGATGTGTTTGAAGAGAGATGTTAGCAAATTGACGTCCTCTCGTTCATGGCATACTTGACCTGACAGGACATGCGTGTTTGACGGCACGTTTTGAGCAATTAACTCAAATTTAGCTTCAGTTATACGTAATAATTGTCAGTTTTACCAAACACATTGTGTGGAAACTTTTGCCGATTTCCTAAGATGTTAGTTGATCTCTATTTTAAAACAAGATTGATCAACTTTTACAGTAAGAGGATATAGCTTTAAAAAGGTACAACTCACCGCACAAATTGTAGTTTTGTGGGATTTGACCGAGGTTTTAGTTGGTAAGGATATTGGAAATTTTAACTTTTTTCAGAAGGCGCGCTATTGCATCATGTTTAAACTTTAGATGATATATGTTTTAATATTTTCTATGTGTGAAGTTGCAGAACTTTTTTTTTGCTTCTTATTCGTATTTACCTTTTTAATGTCTCTCACTCTCTCTCTTTCTACAGCAAGGAAGGGATTTAAATTTTCTATTCCTATCTTTAATTCGACCAGGTTGAAGGGGGGGGGGGGATATCTTAGTACATTTTCACTACTTTTTGGCGTTAAAATAAATGTTCTTATAATATAAATGAGAATGTGTTGTGTGTTTTCAGGAAAAAAAACATTGAAAAATATTTGCCAAATCAACCCTATTCATTATTCTGAAAGAAAAAAAAAAGGCATCTCCTTTACTTATGTACCTTATCCCAGTACAATATCACATTTGTACTATTTTTTCACTTATTAATAATGTTTGAACATCAAGCCTTTTATTAATATTTGCAGTAATGCCCGGTTATGTGAAATTTTAGGAAATAAATGACAATATTGAAATATCAATATTTTATGTTGTTACAGAGAGTAAAAGTGAATTAGAAAATCTACGTGAAATATTAAATCTTGTGATTATATAAATAGTTGTGACTGTAGGCTTAGAAGTCCTCTCTCCCAGCCACTAGAACGCACTGAGTTGAATAATGCTGACGTCCCTGCCTATTCCTTGTTCCAAAATCACTTTATTAGGTACCGCTCAAAAAGAGCAACCTAGTTTAAGATATTTACAACAATGAATAATATATGAAGGTTATTCATATATTAAACAAAATGTCAACGCGGGATTCGATCCCGGTTCATGGCTGTCGGGAATCGAGGGTGTTACCTACTTGTCCACCGACTTTTTTTTATCGTCCCTGCCTACTGATGATTGCTGTCGTGTATCTGAATAATTGAAATATGAAAAAGGAAATCACAGCAATCCCCTCAAAATAGACGCAAGACTTAAGCGCCTTTTATTGACCGTTAGCCAACTATCAGACACGAGTTGAAGACAATGCCACAACACCTGCCTTAAGAAACTCGGATATCTCATCCGGGGACCATGGTTTGTTCGGACCTTATGGACCACGTTAATCCAGGATGGACCCCGACATCATTGAGATCCACGATCGATTTATGAAATGTTCAAAATTTTCCAAAGAGATGTTTAGCTCACAAAGTGACTAGGCCAATTCTATGGCCGAAATATAGATGGATATTTTGCCAGAGAAGGCTATTGATATTATAAGTAAGAGAGATATTTAAATCTATCTATATATATTCATAAAATAGATTTATATTGGATATTTTTATTCGAAATTATAAATGAAGGTGCATAGATTTTGATTCAAATTTGAGGGATGGTATAAGCCTTCTTTTTATAGAGATCAATATCCTGACGGAAAAATTTCCATCTAAAAGAAGTTGATGTTGCTAAATTAGAGTAGGATTCATCCTATTTTTCACTTCGTAGCAAACGACAATAGCTGACATGTCTATCAACACTAGCAGAATACATTCTTACTACATGTCATATTCATGAATACAGATTTTTACGGAACACTTCACACGCATATTAAAGATAACTTTTAAATAAAAATTATCTTCTACTCTTGCTACTAGTTGTACCATGCTAATTTCGATTAACATGTGAAATATCAAATCTCATGATTATATAAATAGTTGTGACTGTAGGCTTAGAAGTTCTCTCCAAGCCACTAGAACGCACTGAGTTGAATAATGCTGACGTCACTGCCTATTCCTTGTTCCAAAATCACTTTATTAGGTACCGCTCAACTACTACTACTAGCTATCCTAAATCCAGAATTATACTAAACCAAAACACTTTCACACACACGCATATTAGAGATAACTTTTAAATAAAATTTCTCTCCTACTTGCTACTAGTTAGACCATACTAATGTCGATGAACACTATCAGAACGCAATCTTACTACTGTCATTATCACGAATCCAAAATTATACCGAAAACTTCCCACATATTAAAGATAACTTTTAGATAAAAATTCTCTCCTTTTTTTGGAGTTGGAGACCATACTAATTTGATCATTTGTATTCAATATCATTTTTATTAGATAATAAAAGGCATATAATGGATTTATTAAAATATTTATTTTGCCATAAATATTTTATTAAATCCAATATATGCCTTTTATTATCTAATGAATTAAGCATGGATTGCTCTATTTTCAAAACCATATTTATATATCTTTCAAATTTCAAAATAATGAGACATCGGGATGATTCAAGTTCCATTTTGAATAATACAGTATAATGTATGTGCAAAAGGGACGTTACCCACGTTTGATTCACATACCGGGAGAATATTGAAAAATGGTGTATTGTTTTTGTGTCTATTCTGACAGGGGTAGGTGAATTTTGGACAAAACTTAAGGATTTTATGTCGCCAGTCGTCTTTTTTTTTTTTTTTTTTTTTTTTTTTAAGTAGACACAGAGGAAATTTTGTTCAAATTTGGAAATTTCGTGTGTCTTCATGAATGTCACCGTGTATCTAATATCTTCCAGAGTTATTGTCTGAATCCCGATATGCATGCTAAAAAGCACAACTTCTTAAAGTTTTTTTGATGAGTGGATATATCTTCCTGAGACAAATTTCCATAGAGAATGTTGGCCATTGAATTGGTCTAATCGCCTTGCCAACTAAACACCGATTTTGAAAAAATTATGAAAATTTCATTTATCTTTAGTGGGTTTTGGGAAATCAAAGCCTGTCTTGGACTGACGAAAGGCATTAGCCCGAAACCATAGTCTCCAGATGAACGTTCTGAATTTGTTAATGCACATGTTGTGGCGTCCTCATCGACCTGAATCTGCTAGTTTTTAGAGACGAGAACATGGTGTGTAGTTTGTCGTCTGTTTGATGGGAGGTTTTACCTTTCTCTGTTTATATAGGAATTCATACCACTTGTTGTTTATCCAAATAATGTCTGGCTGCGCAGATATGCGGATTGTCTGGTGGCTAGTGATCCTGCTTCTCTGCCTTGAGACCAACGAGGGAAAACTCAAGGTGAAGATGAAGCTCAAAAAGATCCTCAAGAAAGCCAAGAGCCTGGCGCTGTTGAAAGCTCTGATGGGGCCTGTCGGGATCGGCGTCATTCCTTTCCCATTCCCCATGATGATGAAAGGAGGGGGTGGCGGTGGAGGAGGCAAAGGAGGTGGAGGCGGTGGTGGTGGTGGTGGACAGATGAAACCGTAAGTTTACCTGATCTGAAATTCTCAACTTTAAAACATTTCAAATACACCGACTGTCATGTACTCAATATACAGAAGGGAATTTAGTGATGTTAATTTTCAAAATCAGACAGTTATTTGAAAAATTATAAAATATATATACAACAAATTAAAAGATGTCAATTAGATAATAATAATAATATGCTGTTGTTGCTTATCCCTCAAGTCGTTTAAACAATCTCCATTAGGTTCCATTGTCTCAGCTTTTCTTATATTATAGTCCTGTGGTTTTCCCAGAGATCTTTTTTTGGAGGATTTGGTACAATCCAATAGATGTTCAAGACTGGCTGGTTGGGAATCGCATTTGGGACATTTCGGGAATGTTTTGATTTTTCCATTAAATTTGAGCATTCTAAGATGTCCTGTTCGTAATATTGAAATCGCCGTTTGTTCTTCCCTATAATAATATTATTGTATATAAATATTAAAATCAAAAAAGGCATGTCTTGACTACGCTCACATGAGCTTTTTTTTAGATGACAGAGCGCCATCTAGTAAAACAGAAATCAACTAAACGTTGATTTAACCTGTTCCCTGATACTTGACCAACCCATTTTCTTGATAAATCAATAAAATCCAACCACGATAAATGGGTTGGCCAAATATCAGGGAACAAGCTAAATCAAAGTTTAGTTGATTTCTGTTACATTAGTTGGTGCTCTGCCATCTAAAAAAGATCATGTAAGCGTGGCCAGGAAATGCCTTTTTTATTTTAATACCAACACCTGACATTTTTTATTATTCATATTTTCAATATACATGTATATATATTAACATTTATATTTTCAATATACATGTATATAATTAACATTTATATTAGTTTTTCAATAATCTATATATAAATGATGTCTGTATGTGCGTTATGCACCTTTTCAACTTTGAAACTGCCTGGAATTGAGGCTTGATTTTCTTTCATGGTCTAAAAGAAGGTAGAAATCCAAATATTTTCCGGTTTCTAAAATCTTCTTGGAATTACAAAAAAAAAAAAAAAAAACATTAGAAAACTTTAATATTAATATTAATTTATCCACAAAAGGATGTAGCTGGATCTGTAAATAAAAAAAAGTGTTTGTTTTTTGACGTGACAACGTCTTAAATTAGGTTGCGGCTGGGAGTCACTTATGAAAAAGTGTAACGCCCGGTAACGTTACGATGAGTCACCGAACGAGAGTGCTGCGCGCGCAGCGCTAGAGAATTAGGCGCATTGAATCGGCGCATGCTTGTCTCTGTCTTTGTCTTTCTCGAACGTTCTTGGCGTTGGAAAAACAAGAAAGCGTCATAATACAAGTTCACACGTGTGGTTAAAGTATCGTCAGCTGTGTCTGTAGTGAAAATGTGGAGTGCTTAGATTCGTCATTTACAACAACTACAACAATAAAGGTAAATAATTGTACACTGATATTTCATTATCGTAAACTATGATTGATTGATTAATTGTTAGATTGACACAAAAGTTGAGAAACTGAGTTTATAGGTTATGTCATACTATTGATAAATGTTGATAGTGTTAAGTAAATTATTAGTTTAAAATTAATTAATTAATTAATTAATTATTTTACAAATTTTAAATAGTTTCAAATTTATTTAGCAAAAATTTGAACCTTCGATCTGAATAAATGTTTTGATTTTCAAATTGATTCTTTAAAATTAAAAATTCATTCATTCAATTTCAAATGTTCAACAGGAATCACCACTCTCAAAACAATGGAAACGGTGCCTTCAACTTCCAGTACTTCAATGGTGGAAACGACTCACAGACTACTCGAGATATTCGCAATGAATACTTACGACTTCGTGGACACACTCTAGACACAATTACCAAACAAGCCGTAAAATTCTGTGACGACGCAACCGACGCTGGACAACTTATTGTAACGAACATCAACTGTCAAAGTTTAAGTGCCCATGCCGCGGACATTGAAACAGATACAGTGATACCACGATCAGACTATTTAGTATTGACTGAAACGTGGATGCGCGACACTTGTGAACCAACTCCAATCAAGGGTTATGAGTGCGTATCCAGGGAAAATAATCGACCTAACTCAGATACCAACGCGGCTGGTGGAGTGGCGATCTATCGTAAATTATCATCGACATCTACGGCGGAAGTGTTCCAAGTTGCGATTACAGACGTAACTCGTGTCATTAAAACCAAGGGTGACATGTGCATGACTGAAGTTACTTGCTTCGCCGCTAATACTAGCTTCAAGTTTATACTCGGTGCTGTATATATTCATCCAGGAGCTAGTATGCAGGATATTGGAATGTTACTATGGCAAGGACTCGGTCCGTACATTCACAACAGCCAGTACGTGCCACCGTTCGTGCAAATTGATTCTAGTATACCGATTCTTCTGTGTGGTGATTTTAACAAAAACGTAAAGCCTGACAACTCGTTTCTTAATTTCATGAAAAATACGTATAATCTTGATTGCGTATCAAACGTTTCTAAGTCAACTACGTTAAAAGGAACAACTATCGACTTGACTTTCGCAAGACACATTACAGCAGAAACACTTCCTTTCATTTCATATTTCTCCTATCATCGTCCTATCCTCAACAAAATCACTCAAATAGGAATTAGTTAAGTTTAAGTTTACATGTACAATGTTTTAGTAAACAAAATATATTTCTATAGTTAAAATTTGTGCAATTCTTATTTTTTCTTTACAGATCCAGGTAAGCCCTTTTAATATATACTTATTAACTATTAAATTTGATGGATCGCCTTTTGACTCAAATAATTTATCCGTTATCTCTTCTTCTTTCTTATCTCCATTCAATCATATTAGGATATCAAGTTGTGACTCTTGATGGTGTCTGTTTGACAACCATCATGACTGGGTGAAGTAGAATGCGTCTGCCTTTGTCATTAAGACTGGGAGCACTACTCAGTGGCAGGCCGACTTAGCTCCAAAAGAAATGGCCACCTTTGACATGAGGAACAGACGCCATATTTATCCGTTATAATTCAGTAGAATGTTTCAAATTCATCGTGCATATTATTATGCATTTATGTATGGGGTGAGAGGTAGGCATCGTAACGGTCGATGATTCCGCACTCTCAGTCGTCTGTTGGTGGTCATTTTGGACGCTTATGTGCCAGTGACTCGTTGGATGGTAGATACGTCAAATCCGGGGCTGCGACAGCCGTTCTGACAATCGCTCTGTCCTCCCGTTCTGTTGTGTCCCTTTGTCGACCGCTGCCGTCCTGACGTTGCATTTTTCCGTTGTTGTTGACCCACTCTTGCCAACATCGTCTAACAGCCGCATCACTTCGACACAGATGTCGCGCGATTAGTCGATTTGACCAACCAGCCTCTTTTAATCCAATGTCACGACCTCTTTCAAACTCTGACATATGATCGTAATGAGAGCGAATCTTTCAGAGAGGCATTGATACAGTAGAAATAGGCTTACTGAAAAATATTCAAACGAAAATTTCGAAAATCAGCTCGTGCCGAATATTGAGTCTAGAATACGCGTGCTGAATGCGCAGTTCAGATGCGCTGGAGCTCTTGTTTCACATAAATCGCTACTAAATTTCAGTTATTTGCATGTTTAGTCGTTTCGACTTTGTATAAGACATTTCGTCTTTGTTTTCGTATTTTCGAATAAATAGGAATACTCCTTCTTGGTGAGTCGTTATTTTTGTTATAGTATTTATTACTAATTTTAACGAGAAATTACCTCCAATAAAAGATTCATAACTAAAACTTCCAATAAATCAAAACATAATACCCAATGATATTTAACAGTAAAAAAAAAACAGACGACCAGGGACAACAAAGAATTTCCACTTCCTTAAGTTTAGTCTAAGAGTGTAAATTAATAAAGTAACTGAGATAATTTTATAAATAATGTAGATATTTTGACTTTTGTCCACTTGATAAATAAGCTTTTCGATTCCTACTCCCTTTTAGCGTGCAACAACCTATAACTTAGGTAAAAATTGCATCAGACTTTAGGAAGAAACATATAAAGGAGCAAAATTAGAATTGAATGTGAGACTAACATTTCAGGTTAGGCAAACATGATGTCACTTTGACGACAGTCCCCAACTTCCTGCTTCACCCTGCGTATCAAATTGTGGCCATCTTTGCGCAGCTAAAACGGATCTTTAAACAACAACCCACACACGTGCTTGAATTATTTTGTATTTCCTATTTGCTCTTCTCTCACTTCCCAACGGAGGTTTGCTTCATTAGGAAGTGGGACATCAGGCCATCCACCTTGTTTCCCCATTCACTCTGTTTTCAAATAAACTCTTGGGCTATTTCCACTTCTTCCTGAAAAAATGGAAATGTTTTGCCTTTCATTTCCCCTTCTTTCTTTCTTTCTTATATGAATATCGCCCGAGCGTATAGCTTTTTATTTAAGATCACTCTCTCCATATGTCAATTCATATTTTGAAGGTATTGATACATAATTGATATATTACACGATATAAAGCTATTAAAACCGAATTTTTATTTTCTAAATAAAATAAACTCAGTATTTTATTACAACATTTATATTATGATGTATTAGCGCGCCATCTGTTATGAAAATTCGAAACTATTATAAACGCGTATGATTAAAATTAAACAATATCTACTGCCCTTACTGCAATGGAAAAATTAATGGGAGAACCTGTCTCATCAGTGCTGAACCCTTACATTATTTTTTTCCATTGCAGTAAGGGCAGTAGATATTGTTTAATTTTTTTAAAATAATAATACGCGTCTATAATAGTTTCAAATTTTCATAAAATAAACTGATTATTGCCCTTACTATGATGACAAATATTGCGATGACCCCTGGATCATCAGTAGTGAACCTTCCCAGCAGTTTCGTCAGTTTAATCTTTTGTTAGAGATCTACTATTGTATTGAATGATTCTTCTTATATATCTGACTCTGTAGGCGATATCTTGGTTATGGTATTTTATAGAACTATGGATATGAGATTTGAGGAAATAATAATACGAGGCTATCCTGAAGAGGTTCATGATTGATATATGTGGTTTAAGACACTAGAGATAAAATAGATTATTTAGATGAATTTGGTCTGATGATGAGCTCACGCTTAAAAGCTTGTCATTTTAACTTAATAAAAGAAACTTATATATTCAATTATTCAATAAACTAATCCCCTGCATCTATATTAAGTAAAATTAATCACAAGGCCTTCAGGGAAAAGTATATTTTCAAAACCTTTTTATTATCCTCTAGTTTTTGGGCACGGACGCCCTTCTACTGGAATAAACTTGGTATGATAATTCGCCAATAGAACTTACATATATTACAATTATCTTGATTGTATTGTGTATTTATATAAACCAAATTATCAAACTCGGTTATATTTCTAATTTGAAATAAATTGATAAAACTGTAACTTGAGTTCTTAAATTGAACTAAATAGTTCTTCTGATTTGTGACTTTGAAACATAGTAAACAAACTTTTTTCGACATTTTTTGATTATACACTTCTGCTTTTCTTTAGTTATCAACATTAGCGAAAAGTTAATCAGCAAAGTAGAAATGTTTCTTGTTTTTAACTCTTGGCTATATATCTAAGAAGATTATGAATTAGTTATTTACAACAACTTTTTCTCGGGGAACTAGAATATTCATTTGACCATAGGCAAGGCTACACCTTCCCTCATGATCAACAACCTAGGTGTAATGCTTGTATATCCAGTCGTTGTCTTCATAAATTGACCTCTTTTTTCTAATCGCCACTATTTTAAAAGCTTTTATTTAACTTGATTCTGGTTTGGACGGAAAAAAAAAACAGGCCGTAAAATGTCATCTACTACTGTCTTCTGTGTAAAATGGAACCCTGACAGTGCTGTCAGGGTGCCTGAAATGACTACCAATGGAATTCTGCTATCAAATAAAATGGCACCGCAGACCATAACGCCATGTTGTGGACTTGTGTGTTGTTTGAGAGAGTAAAGTCAGGATCCACACGATTCCCAGGACGTCTCCAGACACGTTTATGACGGTCGTCAGGATAGAGTAAAAAACGGGACTCGTCACTAAAATCTCAATCAGCGCAGTTTCAAGTTGATTGCTTCCAACACCACTCTTGTAGTCGGACTCGTTGGTGTACGGGTGTGAGGGGTAGACATCGTAACGGTCAGCGAGCTCTGTTGTCTGTTGATGGCCATTTAGGACACTTGTGTGCCGGTCACACGTTGAATGGCAGATAACGTCAAATCCGGTGCTGCGACAGCCGTTCTGACAATCGATCTGTCCCCTCCCGTTCTGTTGTGTCCCTTGGTCGACCGCTACCGTCCTGACGTTGCATTCTTCCGTTGTTGACCCACTTTTGCCAACATCGCCTAATAGCCGCATCACTTCGACACAGATGTCGCGCGATTAGTCCATCCAACTTCTTTCAATCCAATGGCACGACCCCTTTCAAACTTTGACATATGTTTGTCATGAGCACGAATCTTTCGGTGAGGCATTGATACAGTAGAATAGGCTTACTGCAAAATAATTAAACAGAAATTGTGGGAAAATCAGCTCATGCCTCGCCGAATATTAAGTCTAGAATATTATTGCTGAATAAGCAACTCATTTTCGCTGGAGCTCTTGCTTTGCATAAATCGGCCACGAAATTTCAATCATTTGAATGTTTGGTCAAAACGTCTTTGTATATCAATTTATATATAAATCAAACAACTTCTTCTTGGTGAGTCGATTTTTTATAGAGTGTATTTTAAAAATATTTTTATTGAATAATTTTAGACAATGCTGCATTTATTAGAAAAAAAAATGTAGATATCACTAAAAATATTTTTTAAGAACTTCTCTAACTTCTTTTCATACAGAAAAAAAAAATATATATATATATATGAAATAATGTTGAAGTCCTGGTAGCTCTTGTTGTACTGTGTTGACCGAGAGGAACAGTCAGGATGTAGAGTTTTCCAGTA
Organism: Cordylochernes scorpioides; assembly: GCA_030710605.1. Classification (NCBI taxonomy): domain Eukaryota; kingdom Metazoa; phylum Arthropoda; class Arachnida; order Pseudoscorpiones; family Chernetidae; genus Cordylochernes; species Cordylochernes scorpioides. Next base: position 75,178,408 of record CP092876.1, read on the forward strand.
CCTCTCTGCACCTTGGAAGACCTTTAAAAGTTCTCACAAAATATAGGCAGTCGTGGTCGAGGCAGAGTGGAAAGCTGGGGATATCCACACAAAAAACGAAGACACAGTTGCACTAAGAAAGTTCCGTTAACAGATAAAAGCTGAGCTAGAAGCGCAAGATGGAGATAGACGAATTCTTCCTAACTACATGTTGGATGAGATCGATGTAACATACGACCGACGCGGCTTGCACTAAGGGTGAACTAAACTAAACTGAACTGAACTGTACTGAACTGAACTGAGCTGTCAAGTCACTGTAAGGTGATGTATTTATAGGTTAAAGACGGGGCGACCTTATGTGACAGGGGCGTTTCTGAGAAAAGGGGGGCCTTGGCATGTCCAGGTGTGAGAGGGGTCTCTGCATTCCACCACATGTGACAGTGTGGGTGGCCTTGTTTGTGGGAATTGTAAATCGACCTGATTTATAACTTCCATCTTTAGACTTTGTTGTTTTGGCAATACTATGCTCGATCTCTGCTTTAGCTCAACTCTTAAATCTATTACAGATTTTATTTATTTATCCACTTTGTACAAATTACATTACTTAGGGCAATGCAATGACACAGATTAATCATGCGCATAATTATTTATAGATGTGTTTCTATATACAACATGACAATCTTATTATAAGTTATATACATAGTATGGGGTTGTTGGTTTAAATTACCATAGATGGGCCCCGGGAGTGAAAGGGTTTATCCGGGTTTAGGCGGGTAAAGCCTCTCTAACACAGGTAAGTAATTAAAATTTCTTTTAATTAATTTAAACTGTGAGGGTTAAAAAGGGCTATAACAAGATGATATTTGTTGGATATATAAAAGTGAAATAAAAATGACATTTTGTTTGATTAACAAAAAAGATGATTAAAATAAAATGATGACATAAAAAATCACATTCTAAGAGAATATTGGTGGGCGTTGTACAGGGTTAGTAGTTAAAGAATAAGCAATTGTGAGATTTACACATGCAATCAAATACTTAGGTCCAGGTGCAAAGCGAGGATATGGACTTGAGCGTCTTCCTAGGCAATGTTTCACCTGTGATCCAGTATAGGGTAACAGTGCTTTGTCACAATTGTAGTGTTATTGGGTTGAAAAGTTGTTGAAGAATATGTAATTGTTAGAAGTGCCCATGTAAACCAAATACTCAGATCCAGGTGCAAAGCGAGGATATAGACTTGAGCTGTCTTCCTTGGCAATGTTTCACTTGCGATCCTATATAAGGGTTACAGTGTTTTGTCACAATTTTAGGATTATTGGGTTAAAAGTTGTTGAAGAAAAGTTGCTTATTAATATGATTGAGAAAGGAGTGAAATAGAGCCATGCGATAAGTAGAATTGTAGCGACAGTAGGTGATCTGACTTGACTCGAAATCAAAGGTTGAATGTGGTCCGCTAGAGCTGAAAAAAAAAGTTGAAAGTTGAAAAAAGTGAACGCTTTGTGTATGCGTTGGTGATTTGCTCTGCGGATGAAATGAAATAACCTCTTAAAGCGTGTTCAGACCAGAAGTTTGGATTTGTAAGTCTGGGGAACTGTGTTCAAGGAGTTTGTTGAATTACGAAATCAAAAAAAAATAAATTGTCAAGCAGTGCTGTCGTTTTTCTACGTTGATGTGACGCAATGACTGCAAAGATAGTGATGAAAAATATAGGGAATTGGTTAAAGAATATGATTGTTGAAAACGATTGTTGTAGATGCCCGATAGTGGATGATAAACATTGTCAGATAATAAAGGTATTTAAACAAATATAAAATATAGTGAATAGAAATATAGAAATATGATTGCGGGTACAAAAAGTGTAAGTGGACAAAATTAAACCTGTAATATATAAAATATATAATAAATAATAAAATAAAAATAATTTTTGAAACAATTAGATGTTTTACAATACTAAAATAATATCATGAAAAATAAAAGTAAATTTGATTAAAGGTTTTTTTTTTTTTTAATGTTGGATTAAAAATTGTGTTTATATAATTGAAAGGTAAGAATAAGAATAATTATTCAAGATTTTATACAAAATTTATAATATAATTGAAGGTTATTAATGATTGGATAAATTTTAAGTAGTGTAAAATTGAACAAAAATTGTCTCTTTTGACGAAAAGTTACAGTTGTGGTGTGTGACTAGATTATATCCCTTTGGTAACATCGGTGTTTCTATGACTCTGAAACTGGGAATATGTGAAATGATCTTTTCGTTTGTCCTCAATGCTGGTATGTAGAGAATGATTTCTCTTTCGCGTTAAAAAGTCTATATAAGACTTAACCAAATTGTTTTAATTGGTGTTATCAATTAACATGTAAAATGTTTAAAGTATGTTGTGTTGTGATATCTCGTTGGTGAGATTTGTGAGAGTCTCGAGGAAATCTAAATGAGTAGTGTGACACATGTGTTCAAAATGGCGTCATGAAGCTAGCGGTCAAGAAGATCTGCCTTGAGGGGGAAGAGAGGGCATGTCCAAAGATATTCTCAAAAGATAGTAGTGACCAAGGGAGCGACGTCATAAAGGGCGTCCACTTCCCCCTTTTTTTTTCACGGAAATTCTATTTTTGGGGTGGTCAAACATGTGGGATGGCTTGCTATGTTTGAGATTTACTCGAAACTGACTTTCTCTCTCTCTCTCTTCTTTTGTTGAGTTTGGCATATTTCTTGCCTATTTGAAAATACTGGGGTTTAAATGCAAAAAGGGTTGTGAGCTTGTAGGCGGTATAATTCGGACTAGTTGCGTCTCGAAGATATCTGGAGTCAAATGATTGAATTCACTGAAATATACATCTTGAGACAATCGCTGTGGGTTTTGAGCAAATCGGGTTTGTGGAGGTGTTATGTACAGAACATTCTCTGTGTAATATTTTAATTTATTGACATGTATGGTGTCACTGTCTCTATTGAGAGGCTGATTGGGGCGATCTATTCGAACGACATTGGGTGAAATTATTTCAATTATTTTGTATGGTCCAGTAAAATATGGTGCTAATTTACCTGTGTCTGGATGTCTGTAATTTTTGACTAAAACAAGATCATTCACTTCGAAATGTGGTGTTCTGTGCTGCTTATCAAATATTTCTTTATCTTTTTTATGCTTATTTTGAGTACGAGAGTTTGCTATCTCTCGAGCTATATTTAGTTCGGGGTATGGGTCAAGATGAGTTCTTAGATCTGGGGGGATAACATTGAACATTAAGTAGGTAGGTGGAAAACTTGTGACAGAATGGGGCGTGTTATTGTACGTCTGAGTGACGCGTTTAACTAGTTGAGTCCAGGAAGCTTTCGGATTTTCTAGATAAGCTAGTCTGAGCTTGCCTGTAATGGTCGCATTTAAGCGTTCTATTAAACCGTTTGCTTGTGGGTTATTGCTGGTAGTTAGTAGAGGTTGTATACCATGCGTTATTAGAAATTTACGGAATTTTTCTGAGGTAAAAGCGGGCGCTCTGTCAGATAACAGACGTTTTGGAGATCCTTGCTGTAGTACCGTTTTGAGGGTTTGAATGTATGTTAGGGTACTGGTGGACTTCGATGGAAAGGTCCAAGCATATCGCGTTAAATGATCCACTATTACGTGTAGATATGTCTTGGAGTGTCCATATTTCGAAAATCCAGCTATGGTATCTATAGAGATTAAGTCGAATGGTTGTTGAGGTGGTGGAATTTGTCCAAGGGCACCATAGGGTTTACCTTTGGGCCTTTTAATGATTTGGCAGGTGTGACACGACTTGACAAATTTTTCTATAGATTTAGAGATACCTTTCCAGTAGTACTGGGCAGTAATTATGCGGGTCATCTGAGAGATGCCTGGGTGGTTATATTCTTGGTGAACTTTATTCATTAGAGTATGTTGCAGGGTTTCGGGAATTATTATTTTAATTACACCTTTTCGGGTAATGGTATGTAAGCCGTTTGTATCAATGTTGAAGGGGGATGCTGTTGGTTGATGCTGTTTGATAATATCAGCACTGACAAATCCTACAAAGGGGTTTCGCGATAACAAATCTGCTTCGTACTGTTGGCTGCCTTTGAGGTAGTGAATTTCGTAATTATAGGTAGATAGTCTCAGGCTCCATCTAAAGAGTCGTCCTGATGGATTTTTTATAGTTTTAAGCCATTGTAAAGCTTGGTGATCTGTGTATATGGTGAATTTTATACCGGTGAGGTATATTCGGAATTTGTCTACACTTTCGACGATGGCGAGGCACTCGAGTTCGGAAACGGTGTAGTTTCTCTCATGTGCTCTAAGGGCGCGGCTGAAATATTGTACAGGATGTACTTGTCCGTCTGGATGTACCTGTTTGAGTATGCCTGCGATCCCTTGGGTGGATGCGTCGCAATAAAGGCGGCATGGTAAGCCGACTTGATACAAGTGTAGTACTGGTTTACTGGTTAAACTCTCTTTGAGAGTGGTGAAAGCTTGTTGACAATCTGGGTCCCAATTCCATTTCACATCTTTTTTAAGTAGTTTATTTAAAGGTGCACGTAAGCGGGCATAATCTGGTATAAACTTATTATACACGTTCACTGCTCCTAAAAATGATTGTAATGTCTTTTGATTGGTAGGTGGTTTGATGGCACTTATGGTATCAAGGTTGCGCGTCTGTGGTGCATAAGTACCTGCGGTAACAGTGTATCCTAAGAAATCTATATTTGTTTTAAAAAACGAACATTTGTTATAATTGAGTTTGATGTTTTCGTGTTGAAATACCGTTAGAGATTGTTGTAGGTGTTGTAGATGATCCTCTAAGGTGTCAGAAAAAATAATGAAATCGTCGAAGTAATGGGTAACAAAATTTAGTTTATATTTTTGTATGGCCTGGTTTATGGCACGATGGTATATCTGTGGCGAATTTTTAAATCCGTAAGGAAGTCTACAAAATTCGTACTGACTATCCAACGTCACGAAAGCTAGTAGATTACGTGAGTTAGGTTCTACTTCCACTTGCCAATATGCGGATGCTATATCTACAGAAGAGTAGTATTTGGCTTTTGACAATTTGTCAAGAATGGTTTCTATTAAAGGTAAAGGATGTACGTCTGGAGCGATGATTTCATTAAGTTTTCTGTAATCAATACAGAAACGTTTCGTTTTGTCACGTTTTGTAACAAGAGTTATTGGACTGGCATAAGGTGAAACTGACGGGGCAATAATTCCATGTTGGAGCATTTGCTCTATTTGGGTTTGTATTTCTTGTTGGTCGTGTAGTGGCACTCTATATGGGCGTAATGCTATTATTTTATCTGTGGTGGTATTGATTTTTACCGGTGGTATGTTCAATTTGGGCACATTGTATTTATTAGTAGAGAACACATGCGAGAATTCATATAGAATTCGGTGGAGTTCGTGTGGACAATGTTCTAACTGAGGTGTCGCATTAGAAGGTATAGAAATCTCAATATCATGGGTAGGAGATATAGTGGGTGAAACAATAGTGGGGGAACATATAATTGTGGTAGGGTCCGCCACGTGTAAACAGGATTGGTTCGAGGGGAAGGTGGTAAAAATATCCGTTTCTCTCGGTTGAGTGGGACATAAATCCTGTTTGCACTTGGTGAACTTATAGACATTCGTTGGGAGAGCATCATTATTTTGATAAATTTGGAGATTATTAAAATCTATAATTAATTTAAATATTTTAAGGGTATTAATAGATAAAATACCAAAAGGTAGTGAAGCTTCTACTATAAAAAATTTAGTTTTTGGGTGAGGTTACCTATTTTAAGTTTTAAAAATATATATCCAAGGGTATTTACATTGTGGGCTATTGCGTTTATAGTTAAACTGTACTGATGTATAGTAATTTTATATGGTAATCTATTTTCTATGGTTCTTAAAATATCTAAGTTAAGTAGGTTTATAGATGCTCCCGTGTCTATTAAAAAGGGCAAATTTACATTTGGTGACAATTCAGTCCATATTATAAGCTGTTCAACGAAAATAAGTTTCAGGTTTTCCTACCGTTGAGCTGCTCGCGGGGCTTGTAGAGTCGTCTCGGCTTGCAGCTTGGACTTGGGGAACAGGGCTCCGAGATTGGACCTTGGGCCGGGTACCAGATTTTGGTACAGTGGTTGTGTGTGGTCTGGCGCTGTAGACTTGGCTTGTTCGGTCCCGTTGGAACCGTTGTTCACACTGGGAGTGCCAGTGCATAGCATTGCAATACTTGCAAGGCGAGGGTGGGGGTGCAACTTGGTACGTTACACGTGATGACCGCTGGTTGTTGTGCCGCGGTGGTGGGTTGTGGTAGGTTGGATGTGGGGCCTTGTCTACTTGGCGCTGGTACACTGCACTGGTGGCACACTGGGTTCTTCTTATTCTCGACACTAGGTCGAACCATTCTTTAATGGTGTTTGGCTGCACCGTGGCGATTAATCGCTGATCTGCGACGGGTAGTCCTTCGGTTAGAGAATCTATTAATATGTCGGTGGGTAGGTTTAATTTCATGCCCATTACCGTTTTGTTTTGGTAGTAGTCTTCTATGGGCATTTGGGGTGTCAATTTGATGGCTAGGAAGCGTGAAAACGACGCTTCTGTCGCTGTTGGGAATAAATCTATCAAGGTTTGGCGGACATCAATATAAAATAACCTATCTAACCTTAGTTTCGGAAATATTGTAGGGGCTTACCTTGCAGGTAGCAGGGTAACTTGCGTAGGCGGTCCGTGTAGGTCAGCTTAGCTCGGTCTGCTTGGGCATCGAAGTTGTCGAAAAAGCTCTGGGCTTCAAAGGTACCATCGTATGGACTCACATCTATCTCCCTCGGAGATCGGGCGACCAGCAGCTTATTCAGGGCATCGGCGATCTGTGTCAGCGGGTCTGCGGAGGTCCCTTGGGGCGGCGACGTTTCCTCCTCTTCAAATGTCGTCTCTTGTTGGGGAACAGATAGCCCGGTCGCATCGTTGGACTGTTCGGTTTGCTCTTCCATCTTTGCACTTTCTCGCTTCTATCTGGACTATCTAGCTTTCTTCGTTTGGTATCCTTCGTTTTGGTTATCCTGTCGGCTACTGAAATAATGTTGAAGTCCTGGTAGCTCTTGTTGTACTGTGTTGACCGAGAGGAACAGTCAGGATGTAGAGTTTTCCAGTACCTCTCTGCACCTTGTAAGACCTTTAAAAGTTCTCACAAAATACAGGCAGTCGTGGTCGAGGCAGAGTGGAAAGCTGGGGATATCCACACAAAAAACGAAGACACAGTTGCACTAAGAAAGTTCCGTTAACAGATAAAAGCTGAGCTAGAAGCGCAAGATGAAGATAGACGAATTCTTCCTAACTACATGTTGGATGAGATCGACGTAACATACGACCGACGCGGCTTGCACTAAGGGTGAACTAAACTAAACTGAACTGAACTGTACTGAACTGAACTGAGCTGTCAAGTCACTGTAAGGTGATGTATTTATAGGTTAAAGACGGGGCGACCTTATGTGACAGGGGCGTTTCTGAGAAAAGGGGGGCCTTGGCATGTCCAGGTGTGAGAGGGGTCTCTGCATTCCACCACATGTGACAGTGTGGGTGGCCTTGTTTGTGGGAATTGTAAATCGACCTGATTTATGACTTCCATCTTTAGACTTTGTTGTTTTGGCAATACTATGCTCGATCTCTGCTTTAGCTCAACTCTTAAATCTATTACAGATTTTATTTATTTATCCACTTTGTACAAATTACATTACTTAGGGCGATGCAATGACACAGATTAATCATGCGCATAATTATTTATAGATGTGTTTCTATATACAACATGACAATCTTATTATAAGTTATATACACAGTATGGGGTTGTTGGTTTAAATTACCATATATATATTTATAAAACATATCAATTTATATTCATCTTTAAGTTTTCCATTTTTTTTCCATTTAATTTCAAACGTTTGGATTTCCATCTCCATTTTAGGTGATGGACAATTCTCAGCTGTTCCCGAGTTGAAACCGTTCATCGCACTCAGACATCGAATATATATAGATGATATTTCTCTCTATATTTAATATGACTTCTCGACCTTTTGTCTAAAACGTATATTGGACGTATTAAAAGGTAGGGTGTGGGAGAATCCTGAGAGTTTTGCCATTACGGCCAAAGAGGAGTGGGTTTATAATCTTCATAATGGTACATCTAGGTGTCTGGAGTGGTGAGACACAAGATCGATCAAATATAGGGAAGACATAGACTAGAGATATAGAGTAGACAGCACCAGCTCATCTCTAATTAGAGCTCTACGTTCAAATAAACACCATCTCGTGTTGACCTATCCGCTACAAAACATACAAACAATGTCTTTTATTGCTTAGGAGTATCTGCTAGCTCAACAAAGCAAATCTACCTAATTGGTGGAAATTCCTGAACTGTCTGGATATAAACTTTGCCAATCTAGTACATCACTTCAACGAATTTTTATAAATCGCCACAACATTTGATATGAAATTATGTCTGTAATAATACTAATGTTTCACGTGTGAGATAGCTTGAAAGTGGTATGTGTGTGTGACAGGATGTACATGATGGCTGTGGACATGGGAGGTGGTGGTGGCGGCGGTGGCTATGGAGGAGGAGGTGGTGGTCACGGAGGAGGCGGGGCTGGTGGCTATGGAGGCGGAGGTGGTGGTCACGGAGGAGGAGGCCATGGTGGTGGCGGTGGCTATGGAGGCGGAGGAGGTGGTGGTCATGGAGGAGGAGGCCATGGTGGTGGCGGAAGTTATGGAGGAGGCGGAGGAGGAGGCCATGGTGGCGGTGGTGGTGGAGGATATGGTGGCGGTGGAGGTAGAAATAAGCGAAATGGAGGTGGTAAAAAAATGAGGGGTGGCGGCCGTGGTGGGGGTGGCTATGGAGGAGGAGGAGGTGGCCGTGGAGGGGGTGGTGGTTATGGCGGCGGAGGAGGTGGTCATGGTGGAGGTGGCGGCCATGGAGGAGGCGGTGGTCATGGAGGAGGTGGTGGCCACGGAGGAGGCGGTGCGGGTGGTTATGGAGGTGGAGGCGGTGGTCGTGGAAGAGGTGGCGGCCGCGGAGGAGGCGGTGCGGGTGGTTATGGAGGTGGAGGCGGTGGTCATGGAGGAGGTGGCTTTGGTGGTGGTGGCGCTGGTGGTTATGGAGGAGGTGGAGGAGGTGGCGGTCATGGAGGAGGCGGCGCTGGTGGCTATGGCAGCGGAGGAGGTGGCGGTCATGGAGCAGGTGGAGGCCACGGAGGAGGCGGGGCTGGCGGCTATGGCGGCGGAGGAGGAGGTGGTCTTGGCGGAGGTGGAGGCCACGGAGGAGGCGGGGCTGGTGGCTATGGCGGCGGAGGAGGAGGTGGTCTCGGCGGAGGTGGCGGTCACGGAGGAGGCGGGGCTGGCGGCTATGGCGGCGGAGGAGGTGGCGGTCATGGAGGCGGCGGGGCAGGTGGCTATGGCGGTGGAGGAGGTGGTGGTCTTGGCGGAGGAGGCGGTGCTGGCGGCTATGGCGGCGGAGGAGGAGGTGGTCTTGGCGGAGGGGGCGGTCACGGAGGAGGCGGGGCTGGCGGCTATGGCGGCGGGGGAGGTGGCGGTCATGGAGCAGGTGGAGGCCACGGAGGAGGCGGGGCTGGCGGCTATGGCGGCGGAGGAGGAGGTGGTCTTGGCGGAGGGGGCGGTCACGGAGGAGGCGGGGCTGGCGGCTATGGCGGCGGAGGAGGAGGCGGTCTTGGCGGAGGTGGAGGTCACGGAGGAGGCGGGGCTGGCGGCTATGGCGGCGGAGGAGGCGGTCATGGAGCAGGTGGAGGCCACGGAGGAGGCGGGGCTGGAGGCTATGCCGGCGGAGGAGGTAGTGGTCTTGGCGGAGGGGGCGGTCACGGAGGAGGCGGGGCTGGCGGCTATGGCGGCGGAGGAGGAGGCGGTCTTGGCGGAGGTGGAGGTCACGGAGGAGGCGGGGCTGGTGGCTATGGCGGCGGAGGAGGCGGTCATGGAGCAGGTGGAGGCCACGGAGGAGGCGGGGCTGGAGGCTATGCCGGCGGAGGAGGTAGTGGTCTTGGCGGAGGGGGCGGTCACGGAGGAGGCGGGGCTGGTGGCTATGGCGGCGGAGGAGGTGGCGGTCATGGAGCAGGTGGAGGCCACGGAGGAGGCGGGGCTGGCGGCTATGGCGGCGGAGGTGGCGGTCGTGGAGGTAGCGCTGGTGGTTATGGAGGAGGAGGTGGTGGTGGTCGTGGAGGTGGCGGCGCTGGTGGAGGTGGCCATGGTGGGGGTAGTGCTGGTGGTTATGGCGGTGGAGGTGGTGGTCGTGGAGGAGGTAGCGCTGGTGGAGGTGGCACTGGTGGTTATGGAGGAGGAGGTGGTGGTGGTCGTGGAGGAGGTGGCGCTGGTGGTAAAGGAGGAGGAGGGGGAGGTGGCCATGGTGGGGGTAGTGCTGGTGGCTATGGCGGCGGAGGAGGGGGTGGTGGTCGTGGAGGAGGTGGCGCTGGTGGAGGTGGCGCTGGTGGCTATGGAGGAGGTGGTGGAAGAGGAGCAGGAGGAGGTGGAGGAGGTCACCAAGCCAAAGGTGGGATGAGAGCAATGGCTGGAGGCGGCTATGGTGGCGGAGGAGGTGGAGGCGGCAATGTATTACTAGGCGGTATGATTGGCGGGGGAGGCTATGGAGGAGCAATGGGGGGATCAGGCGGGAGTCTCGCTGGTGCGTCCCTCGGAAGAAGCTACGGTGGGGGCGGGGGGTTTCGAAGCCAAGGAAGCGGTAATTCCAAAGGCAACCAAGTCTATAGAGAGGGCCGTGGAAGTTATGGTGGATGAACTCCTCTCCATGGAAACTGAACATTCTCAATGTAAATAACAACCATCTTTTACCGTGTAAATAGTTGAAGTATCCATATTTGGGGTTTTACTCAATATGTTTTAAATTTTATATTTATATATATGACAGAGAGATATAATTTATTTGAATATATATATACTTTTTTAAATTTCACAGAAGCTTTTTAAATTTTATAAAATAGTAGCTTCAAGGTTTATATGTAAATGTTGGATATAAAATAAAAAATGTTGAGTGTTTTTATTTTTGTTATATTTATTAAAGAAGAATACGCACGCACACAAGTCGTGGGAGATCGGTTCACTCAACAAACAAACAACATTCTTTCCTCCAAACACTGAAAATCTTAAAACTGATTATGTTTGTCCATATAATTTCACAAGAGGTTCAGTTATCAAAGGAAATGGCATTCTAGACCACAAATTCCTCTTTGGGCAATGTGGCAGGAGACAATAGATGTGCATCTAATCTCTCTCCTGGACGTCTCCAAACACATATTATTATCCAGGCTTATTTCGAAGTGGCACTCATCAATGTAGACAATTTTACTCCAATCAGACAAATCTTAGGTTAAATAAGTTGGGTATCACTGCAAACGTGCCTACTCATTTGCATAGATCAAAGGTAATCTACTCAAGAGATGACATTAGCTCAGTCCAATTTCCCTAAGCTACCTATTAATGATTCTTGCGGTCATTGATGCACCATTTAAACGTCGGATTGCTGTTTCTGATGAATCTAGAGTTCTGAAAGCAGCTCTGACGATTACCCGTTCCTCAAGTTCAGTTGTCTCTCTACGCTGACCATTGCCTTCCTGTCGCTGTGTTCAGCCATGGTTCAACCATTTCTGCCAAACAACGTCGAAAAGCGACATCGCTCTTATCCAAATGTCGAGAGATCCTCCGATTATACCATCAACTTATTTTATCTCAACTGTACTTCCTCTCTCAAATACTGACATATGCGCATAGTGTGCGCGAACTTATCTGCGAGGTATAGTGACTGTCTATGTGAGTAGAAGGAATGAAATTCGTTTTTAAGACCTAGTGTTATGTAATTAAAGTAAGTAAGAAGGTTGAATCCGTAACCAATTTAACTTTGCATATTATTTATTAATAGCAATTATACAAAACAAATATATATGTTTATATGAAAACAACAAAAACGATAATTTTTATATACATAGAAGTTCCTTTTCAAAGACGAGCTCATCTATAGCCATTGTTACTCTGTGTAATATTCCAACTAGGGCCTCCAATCCCGGTACATATTTTCAATCCCGGGATTCGGGATTGCTTTTTTCTCAATCCCGGGATATCCCGGGATTAAAAAACATTTTCGTCTTTCTACGCCAAAAGGTATATCGTTTCGTTCGTTATATTTTTAATTTTTTCTTTTATATAGTGCCAATGACGTGGCACTTACTTCGATGAAAACAACCTGAAAGCCATATATTTTGCGCCTGCTTATGAACTAAATCATTGCTTTTAGGTTACAGTTTGAAATTATCTGTCAATTACTGTACACACATTTGGAAAAAATTACTGTTCTTGGAACTCTTAGACCACATCTCTTAATGCAGTGTTGGGCAGTAATCCATTCAAAGTAATACATTACCTTGTAATTACGATTACTTTGCAAAAAAAAAATAATTGCATTAGAATGTAAACATAATTACTCGTAATTCTATATATAATGATAGCAATTGTGATTGAAATTACTTGTAATTGTAATTATAGCAAATGTAATCATGATTATTTGCAATTGTGATTATAGAAAATGTAATCATTATTGCATTTTGCCCAAATATGTATTAATGTTTAGAAAGAAGACAGCACCGTTTTAAAAACCATTAATTACTTTATTTTAAGGATAAAAATTAAATTTTGAGAAAGATTTGAGCGTAGGAAAGATAATTTGTCAAGAGTGTCATCATGCAAACTAGAACGTATCTTATTGCATAGGTACCCAGAGGAGGAGAAGACTCTTTCCGATTCCACAGACGTTGGAGGAATTGTCATCAAGTATTGATACACACTCTCTAAATGGGGTCCTCGTTTGCCTGACTGAGTAGCAATATTAAGTTCGTGGTTGTAGTGTATTTGCATATCGAATTATGGATATGCAAATATCCTGTTTTGCATACTAGTTTTTATAGAATTGTGTATATAAATAGAGACAGTTTTAAGCTACGTCAGTCAGTCACTTTATGTAATAAAGAAGATTACAGGAGTCCGTCTTTGCCTTAGCCTCGACACCTCACACCTGGCTACCTCCCACCTTCAAGGATAGAACAGTGGTTAATCATAGTTGAGTAGGATGCGGAGTCTGGTGTAGGTATTGCAATTGAAGTTGAAGAGGCAGCCTCAATAGCTTCTTGCAATCGGCGCTCAATTCTAAGATGGTCATTTGATTGTGGTCCATGTTACACGCAGGTCCGCCACAAAAATAAAGGGGTGCTGCTACTATTTAAGAAGCCACTATTTGCATGTCAACAAAAACTGGAGCCCCCTCCATTTATACTGCTGCATACTCTCATTCTAGAGGCTGCCATTTTGGAAAGATCTTGCAGAATAACCCTTCGTTATTAGTGCATGAAAATAATTTCAAATCTCTCAGAAAAAAAACCCCGAAATGCAGCTGTATAAACAAAACGTCAAAAGTGTGCTACCTCATCATTTGACATTTCTCAAATTTTATATTCTTTCCAATTGCTCAGTTACGCTGTATCCATCACATATTCATTTCGTAGATTGAATATGACGTCTTTGTCTAATTTGCATAACTATTTTGGCATGTCTTTTTTATTTTGTTTGTTTTAGAGTGAATTTAGATATTTTACAGAGGTTATATAATAAAATTTTCATGTAACTTTCACTACTAGGGTTAGAGCCATTTTTGGCATTCAAAACTTTTTTAGATTCTTTTTTATGCGTCTGTTATGTGCTGTCAAATCGTAAAAGACCTTTTATGACTCGTAAACTCTTTGCCACCATACCTTGCGATCTCAAACCATCTTTAGGTATTGGTGTGAGCATCCAGCCATTTTGTTCTTGGTTTTCCTATTTGATGAATGCCCTCCATCTTGTTAAATGGTCTTCTTGAGCGATTATTCTCTCATCACACACAAGGGTTAAGTACTCCTATTGTGGCCACTGATGTTCCTTGGCTGATTTTGCAATTTATTTATGATTTTTTCCCCTTTATTTCAGTAAATTCTCATTTATAATTCTCAAAGTTACAACTAAAAAAGAATTCTCTTTTTTTGCTTTCTAATTGTCCAACTTTCTCAGCTGAGATGTTACAACAGGAAAACAAAAGTATTTGACCAATCAATTTTTTGTGTTTTTTGAAGATGTCTCTGACTTTTAGGATCTTCTATAAATTTGACAACGAAGTTCTTCTGAAGAAAAACTCGACTTTTAACTTTGGAGATCACAAACTATTTTTATTAATCGAGGAGTCCATAAAGATAAATCTACCCACTTCTTCAGAGGTTTCTTGCTACTATAGTAGACGTTCATGTTCAATTTGAGGGAAGAGTATTCAAACAATTGATCACAAGAGCTGATAAAATTTATATTTTGTGATTGTGATGCTCATGAAATTTGTGAAACATCTTCGGCCCAATAAACTAGAGTCAAGATGACACCATTTGAGTAAACTAAAACTTTGAATTCTTGATAAACAGCATCAATATCGAAGAGTAAATTTTTAAATGGATTTATTCACTCAAAACGGACCTTTCATTTAGTAGTTTTCAGTAACACGTATATTAATGATGAGTTCTTCAGATTGCCATGATATACGTACTAAACTCTCGTTCCTTTTCATCATTATAAACTACCTTTTCATTGGGTTTTATCCAAAAAGGATAACATTCTTTAATATAAGGCAATTACGCGCCTTCTATATACAGGAGATCAAAACATTAAGGCACGAATGTTTATTTTAAACATAGAAAACACTTATACAAACTTCTACTGTCCTTACTGCGATTAAAAATATTGGGAGGGCTTGGCTTATCAGTGGTGAACCCTCCCAGCTGTTTCGTCAATTTAATCTACCAGACCGCTTTTATAGAGTTCTAATACTGTATTGGATCATTCTGCTTATATATGCTATAATGAAGGGTGGAATCTCAGAAATGGTATTTGAGCAAACAATGAACATAAGCTTTTAGGACAGTAGAATTACGTATAAATATTTGCATCGAGCAATGCTCTTCCGCAAGCGATAAGGAAAAGGTCATTTAGGTATAATTTTTTTTTTTTAGGTTTTAAAGAACCATTTGTGTCTTAATGTTTTCATCTCCTATATTACATTATTTGATGTCTGTTTTTTTTTTTTTAACTTTTGATAATCTCAATTTAGAAATGAAACCATTTTGGAAAATTGTATAACAACAAAGCCAGAGTTTTCTAGTAATTTCAAAGTTTTTAATCAGAAAAATCATTGGTAGAAAAGACCATCTGATTATTTTAGGGTTTAAATATTTAATTAACGAAATACACACTCTCTATCTCTCTCTATGGCAAAAATATCGAAGCCCTAAGAAGGAGTTGTCCAATTTATATATAAATGTGTATACAAAGACGTTTCGACCAAACATGCAAATGATTGAAATTTGGTGGCCTATTAATGTAAAGCAAGAGCTCTAGCGCATCTGAACTGCGCACATAGCACGAGTATTCTAAACTCAATATTTGGCGCGGCACGAACTGATTTACATAATTTTCGTTTAAAAGTTTTGAAGTAAGCCTATTTAACCTGAATCTATGCCTCACCGAAAGATTCGTTCACGTTACAAAGAGGTTGTGCCTTTGGATTGAAGGAGGCTGCTTGATCGAATCGACTAATCGCGCGTTATCTGTGTCGAAGTGATGCGGCTGTTAGACGGTGTTGGCAAGAATAAATCAACAACAACGGAATAATGCAACGTCATGACGGCAGCGGTCGACAAAGGGACACAACAGAACGGGAGGGCAGAGCGTTTGTCAGAACGGATGTCGCAGCACCGGATTCGACGTTATCTACCATCCAACGTGGGCTGGCACAAAAATGTTCAAAATGACCATCAAGAGACCACTGAGAGAGTGGAATCTAAGAGCTCACCGACCGTTACGATGCCTACTCCTCACACCCGTACACCGACAAGTCAGACTACAGTTATATCGGGAGCGATCAACTTGGAACTAGGGACGTATGATCTTTAGATACGAGTCCCGTTTCTTGAAGAGTCATAAAAACAGTCACAAACATGTCTGGAGACGTCCTGGGCAGTGGGTCAATCCTGTCCTTATTTTTGAAAACCAAACTGGTCGACAACAGAGCGCTATGGTCATGGTTATGTGTCATTTCATTTGATAGCAGGACTCCATTGGTTGTGA
Organism: Cordylochernes scorpioides; assembly: GCA_030710605.1. Classification (NCBI taxonomy): domain Eukaryota; kingdom Metazoa; phylum Arthropoda; class Arachnida; order Pseudoscorpiones; family Chernetidae; genus Cordylochernes; species Cordylochernes scorpioides. Next base: position 75,194,571 of record CP092876.1, read on the forward strand.
TTCCTAGCCCTCTGACATCACAACGGTATGTAGATGTCATTCTACAGCCTGTTTTGTTGACGTTTCACACCCCGGGCTTACTTTACAACAAGACAATTCCCGGCCACACACACACACACAGTAAGTGTAGCAATGGATTATCTTCAATCTTGTCGAACTCTTCCATGGCTAGCAAAGTCGCCTGATCTCTCACCTATAGAGCACATCTGGAACGTGATGGGAAGGCGATTGGAACCATCCCGGAATGTTGACTATTTAGCTCGACAGTTTGAAGACAATTTGGTAATAAACATCGCAGCACACCATCCGGAATCTTTAAAGCTCCATGACACGCCGGGTGGCAGCCTGCATCCTGGCCAGTGTTGGTCCAACGCAATATTTAACTTCTCAATTTGTGATGATCAAACTTTGGAATAAAATAATTAATTGTTCTAAAATTCAATAGTTTTTCTCCATATATATTTGTTTAACATGCACCAATTTTTGTGTCAATCGGACAACTTCTTGGTGCCTCGATTTTTTTGTTATAGAGTGCATTTGGAATGATCTATTCGTAAAATATGTTGGTCCACCAGTATTTTCAGCTTTAAAATATTTCTTCATTGCATAAATAACTTGGAAAATATATAAGAAAATGTTTTCTAAAAAAAATCCTAATAAAAGTCAAACACTAAGTAAAAACATACAGGGTAATAAGTAACATAAGAAATTATATTGTATTCTATACAGTTATAGACATTAAAATTTATACACCAAGAAGGCGACATCCTCCAGACTGTATACGAAATGAAGAAGATGCTGTGATATGAAAAAGTACCCGTACCTTTTGTACCTGTATACGCATATCGGGATTCAGACAATAACTCTGAAAGATGTTTGATACACAGTGACCTTTATTGAAGACATGAGATAACCAAGTGTGAATAAATTTACCTCGGTCTATCCTTAATAAAGAACAGATAAACGGCGACAATCAAAGACTTTCCACTTAAGTTTTGTCCATCAGTGTATATGCATATCAACGCCAATATATAGATTAAATATAAACCTATTCTCTATTTTTAACATGCGCGTTAATAGCAATGTTGAAGAACATTTCTCAAAGATTATCAAAATTGCTTAATTCGAACAGGTTCATATATTTGAATTCGTGAAAGAGCTGGGGTGCTCATTATCAATTAATTTTAATACATTTTCTAATAGCAGCGACATGTGTGAACGAATATCCCTGCGAAATCATAACGTATTGCATTTTGCTCATAATTGGAATCATCAATAATATACACTCATAGACCAAACTTAAGGAAGTTGTACCTTTTAGCATTTATATCGGGATTCAGACAATAACTCTGAAAGATATTTGATATACAGTGCCCTTTATTGTAGACACACGAGATAACCAAGTGTAAACAAAATTGTCTCTGTCTCCTTAAAAGAAAAGACGACCGGAGCGATATCAAAGATTTTCCACTTCCTTAAGTTTTGTCCATGAGTGTATCTCGTTCTTAAAAGGCATGCACCAACTACAGGCTGAAAGCGCAATTGTTTTGATCATTTTGGCGAATCATAAAATGTAATGAGCATTAAATAGAAAAGCAAAAAATATTATACGGCAAAACTTGCCTGAGAAGTTGATTCCAGACATCTTGACGCTTGCTTGGCGGTACATATACTATAATAGGAATGATACAGAGAAGATTAGCATGGCTCCTGAGCAAGGATGTCAGGCAAAATGGTGAAATGTTTTAGACATCTTGATCGCTTGCATTCAGTAGATCGCTTTGACATAGAATCAATTTCCCAGAGATCTTCTTGGTTGAAATGAGAACAGCATCGCAGCTTCCACAATGCGAAAACTTCACATTTAAAGTTGTATTTGAAAAATAATCATAAATATCAAAGATAATATCATCGCTGAAGAGTATTTGGTAAATTAAGGCGAGTTGGATTTGATTAGTTTGAGGAGTTCCATTGTTAGAATGAGGATTGTGCTAGAAAGAGATTAACTTTCTCTAAATATCAAATATAAAGGTGGAAAAACAACAGGCTTTTCCAGGGATAAATTTATTTTTAAGGTAAAAAGTATAAAGTTGGATACACGGAGAGAGAGATTGAGATTGAAGCTACTTTATTTCAATGTCCATATAAGATTATATAAGGTTAAATACAGTATGAATATAAATATGAATAAATATGATTATATAATGATAAATATATTAATAAATAGATATAAATATGTAAAATAATTGATAAATATACATATATATATAATATATACAGTCTTCATTGGTGGGGCCCACCGCGGGAAAGACTCCGCCACCGATGGACTGCGAGAGTTCTTTCTCACAGAGTGGGCAGGTCTAGGTGATGGCTGTCATTATCCACCTCAGACCAAGATGGTATTGTAGATGGTAGCCTTCGTCCCACTTGTTAGTTTCACTGCCTCGGGATGGAAGCCGACGCCGAACAGCCAGGTCTGCAGATCCAGGGGCACTTCGCAGGAGGCGAACACCTCCCGGAGCAGGGGTCGCACGGCTCGGCAACTCTAATATCTGTGGGTCAGCGACGGAGAGAGAGAAAGATATCAAGAAAAAAAATCATTTTTAAGGCTCTTTTTTTCTTGTTCTCTCTTTCTATCCAACTTTATACCATAAAAATAAACTTATGTCTGGAAGCCTGGATGTTTTTACTTTTATTTGGATACAAAGGATGATTTAATAGAAATCTGTTGTGTATGTAAATTGTTAAATATCTGTATGTATTTTGCATGTTTTTCTATTATTAATATGTAAATATATATTTGTATATATAGAACATTAACGGTGCAATTAAACAGAAATTGACCAGTAAATGTAGGCTGCGTGTCGTGACTACTACTGGGAGGCGACACAAAAAAATCAAATTCACTTTATAAATCAATAAAGTGCCATCTTTATATAAGAACTGAAAGCATTAAAGAACGAATGTTTCTTTTACACAAAAAAAAAAAAAAAACCTCTACTGTCCTTACTGCGAAAATGGAAAATATTGGGAGGGTTTGGTTCATCAGTGGTGAAACCTCCCAACGGTTTCGCTAATTCAATCTACCAGACCGTTTTTTAGAGCTCCAATACTGTATTGGATGATTCTGCTTATATATGCTACACTGAAGGGTGGAATCTTAGAAATGGTATTCAAGCAAACTATGGACATAAGCGGTCTGGTAGATTAAATTAGCGAACACCGCTAGGAGGGTTCACCATTGATGAGCCAAGCCCTTCTAATATTTTTTTCATCGCAGTAAGAACAATGTGTAAAGGTAAATGTGTAAAAGTAACATTCGGGGTTGAATGCTTTCATTTCAAATATAATTTATTCGTGACTTCTAAATTGCAGAGGCATCAATATTTCACGTAAAATTTATATTTAATAAAAATGATTACTAAAAGAGACACACATTGTTATGTCTCTTCACCAATATTGCATATATCTGATTATTTTTCCTCTCTCCTTCTTGGACGCCATAGGCGAGTCGATATATCACAAATTTTGGTGCATTAGCGCGCCATCTGTTATGAAAATTCGAAACTATTATAGACCCGTTTGATTCTTTTAAAAATTAAACAATAGCTACTGCCCTTTCTGCATTGGAAAATTTAATGTGAGGGTCTGGTTCATCAGTGGTTTAACTGGCGAAATCGCTGGGAGGATTCACCACTGATGAGCCAGACCCTCCCATTAATTTTTCCATTGCAGAAAGGGCAGTTGATTTTGTTTATTTTTTAAAATAACCATACGCGTTTATAATAGTTTCGAATTTTCATATCCCAAAATGTCTAAGGTATATAGAGAGAAATATACATAACCTGTATTCCTGGAGCTTCGAAAGTCAACTCCTCGGGTTAATATAAAACTTATCTCTTCACCTACCACCGATAACCATCTGGACTTGTAAGAAATGCTGAACTGAAAAAGGGATAAATAGCACTTCTTGCTAGAGGACACTTCGCCTAGTTCCAGAAGTCCTAATAAACAAGAATTTGTATTTAATCCGTTTCTTCTAATTTTTTTTTAAATTGAATTGTATATACACTCATGGACAAAACTTGAGGAAGTTGTGACTTTTAGCATGTATATCGGGATTCAGACAATAACTCTGAAATATATTTGATACACAGCGACCTTTATTGAAGACACACGAGATAACCAAGTGTGAACAAAATTTATGTGAAATCGCTACTCCAAATTGTTGTGAAATTTCATTTAAATGCCCTATAAACCATCTTAAAATGTTTTAGATACCTTTCTCAAATCAAGAATGAATGTTCTGAAAAACGAAGCAAATAATACTTTCTTAAGCTTTTTTCCCCAAGAAATCCCTGAATACTTTCGTCCAAATTTTTATAATACTCAATTTGTTACAAACCACGGAAATTTCAAAAGTTTTTTTAATAGAATAAAGGCAGTGGAGGATTCAAGTTGCTTTTTGTGGTATTGAGGAACAAACCTCAAGACATCTACTGATCGATTGCCCAGCATTTCAAGATTATAGAATGAAGAATGAACTAGTTGTTTATGAACTTAACGATTTGATTTCCGATCAAAAATCATATTTAAAGTTCAATTCATTTTGTAAATACATTCTAAACTTTCTACAAAATCTGGATCTCTAATGTTTTCATGCGTTGAATAATGTAAATAACTTATGTAAATAAACGTTTCTCGTTGTTTGGCGCAAGTATCCCTTGCGGGATATAGCGCTTTAGAAATAAAATAATTGTAATTGTAATATCTTAAAATGTTTCATAGGTAGTACCAAGAGGCTTAGTCACGCATTGCCTTCAATGTTAGACCAGTTAGAGAAGAACGCTGAAAAAAGCGGTCAACAATTCATTTTTTTTTTTTTCAAAATTATGCCATTATTTCTCTCTCTGGACCACCAATGGAGTTTTTCAGGATTATCAAATATTTATATAAATTGTGTCGACATATAAATACAAAAGAAACTATTATTAGCAACAGATGTATTCAACATCTTAATCTTTTGGCCAACATTAGGTCATCTCTAACTGCTTTACTTCCTCTATATAAATAATGAAAAGAAATGCTAATGGAAATTGTATGTCTTCAACAAAGTCTTTGTAGCAAAGAGAATAGGCATTGAAGGAGAAAGGATCTGAAGCCATTTCTGGGTTGGTTATGTTTATTGCGGAGTCGTTAACAGAATTAATAGTTCTCTTTGTAGTTTTGTGAATGCTTCTTAAGGAAAATATCTTTAGCTATAACTACATTAATCTTAAAGTTGTATATAGTACTTGTTTAAATTATGTCTGTTTCTTATTGTCTGTTTTTATTTTTAGTTATATCTAGAGAATAGTTACCAAAATATATTCTTTTGTTGCCAACTCGCGTTGTTTGTTGGAAATATATGTCTTACCTGTGTTATACGAGGGGAATGTCTTCTTAAAGAATGTTTTCTTTCCGTAAATATTACTTGTTCGCTAAAAAAACTGCTACTTATAATAAAATAAATCTCTCCTTAGTTTCAAAAATAGATTTTGTGAAAATTAACGGTAGATATAGTACTAACCCTTCTGATAAACTGTCCATTAACTTCTGATCTAAGGGAAGAAAACCAACTTTACCTGACTAATACAAAACAAGTTGCTTGCAATAAAGACCAATACATTAAGTTTAATAGATTCTGCAGGATGTATATTTTAAGGCGAAAGTGTTGACTGTACATATTTCAAGCTGCTATTTCTAATTACTATATGCAAAATTTGACATCGAACGTTTAATTTTCATCCTTCCCAATGTTCAATTGTATTAATTGTAGAATAATTTAAAATATACACGCAATTATCCAAATTGTGGATATGGCGTGTCTCTCCCAACTGTTAAATAAATAAAAAATGTAGTACTAAATAGTTAGCGAAATGAGAAAAAATCGTTAAACATTTTCCTTAGAATTATAATCCTCTGTATCAATTAGATTAATCAAATATAAATCTCCGAGGTTAACGAGTTCACAAACTTTCGGGTTTTTCAAAACTTTTCTAATAGATAATAAAATTGGTAATATGTAAAAAAAAATTATTTGAAATTAACTTTAAGATAACCTTTTTCATATCAAATTGTATAAATATAATATTTAAAGTAAACCTATCCCCCCGATTTACACAGTAGATACGTTCCTGAGAAAAAACGTGTAAATCGAGGGATAGGTGTATATTAAACTGTCAAATCTGAATTGGTGTTCGCCCCCTCATGAATCAGAGCCTCCCAATATTCTTTTCAACATAGGTAGTATAGAGTAGAATATCGCATTTTAGTATAGTGCGATAAAAACAAAAAAAAACTTATTTGGAAAACCGTGTAAAAGCGAAAACGTGTAAAACAAGTACCGTGTAAATCGGGGGATAGGTGTAATATATAAATAGTCTAAACCAAAATATGTAAATATAGTAATGTATCAAAAATTACGAAACTATTTTAAACGCGTAATATTCTTTTTTTAAATAAAACAATTTCTACTGTGGTTCACCACTGATGAGCCAGGCCCTCCCTTTAATTTTTCCATTGCAGTAAGGGCAGTAGAAATTTTTTTATTTTAAAAAGAATATTACGCGTCTAAAATAGTTTCGTAATTTGATAACAGATGGCGCGCTAGTGCATCGTAATAGTAATGTATAACTACAATACAGCATAGTTTCCTTTTCTAAAACTTTTTACCTGTAGAAGTGTCGCTTAAAACCCGAAAGTTTGTAAATTCGTTAAAAGTATAATGAAGATACTTATCTTCTGAGATTTACATTTTATTAATATAAACATTTTTTTGTAACTAAAGAAAAAGACATCTCCTGATTGTGAATCTAAAAGTTGCTAATGGCTTACACTGTCAGAATAGATGTCAACTATAATGAAGATAGATATAAAATGAAAGGATTTAAAAGCGCGAATGTTTCTTTTATACACAATACAAACTTCTACTGTCCTTACTGCGATGAAAAAATATATTTGGAGGGCTTGGCTCATCAGTGGTGAACCCTCCCAGCGGTTTCGCCAATTTAATCTACCAGTCCGCTTCTTAGAGCTCTAATACTGTATTGGACGATTCTGCTTATATACGCAGCACTGAAGGGTGGAATCTTAGAAATGGTTTTCAAGAAAACTATGGACATAAGCTTGCCTGGTCGACATTCATAGTTCTTCGAATTAAAGATACTTCTGTCTGATGACAACAAAAGATTTTTGGTCAAAACGTCGAGATAATAAAAAGATTTACTGGCCGAAGTGTCTTTTAATTCTAAGAGATATCAACTAATTTTATTAACTCTGTCGATTAATACATATAAATTTGTAAATTCTAAGTTTAAATTTGTTTTTTGTTTTGTTTCTTCTGTATTAGAGGCGCAAATATTTCAATATCGCAACTGGTTGATTAATAAAAATTTTAATAAACCATTTGAAGAATGAAGTTCTTGACCTTATCAGAGTAAATAGCACAGGTCATTAGCAGCGCGGTGATATGTTGGCAATGAAAGCAACCAGCATAAGTCACATTAGGTTGTCCTCAATCGTGCCGACGTTCCCCAGACCCCACACGGCGCGGAATATAACGACCAACTTGGCTCTAAAAAACAATACCCACAGCTAATGATGAACTTGGCACCTTTCCTCAAAGTTTTAGCGAGTAAACATAGAAGATATTTTCTTATAAACATCGAATTATACCCAGTATTCTATGATAATTTAAAATTCTAAATCAATAAGAAGGAACTGTGTTTGATTGTGTGTTTGCGCTTGTCCTACAAACGAAGGGTTTCCCAATATTTGACCTATCACGATGTAACTTAACCCCAATGTAGAGAGTTTGATCTTGAAAGAATCACTGCTTCAAACCCGGAATATGCTATAAGCCAGATAACAGGCAACGATGTTCCCCAGATCCCCACACGGCGCTGAATCTAACGACCAACTTAGCTCTAAAAAACAATACCCTCAGCTAATGATGAACTTGGCACCTTTCCTTAAAGTTTAGCGAGTATACACAGAAGATATTTTCTTATAAACATCGAATTATATCCAGTATTCTAAGATAATATAAAATTCTAAATCAATAAGAAGGAACTGTGTTTGATCGTGTGTTTACGCTTGTCCTACAAACGAAGGGTTCCCCAATATTTGACCTAACCCGATGTAACTTTGCCCCACTGTAGAGAGTTTGATCTGGATAGAATCACTGTTTCAAACCCGGGATATGCTAATTAGCTAGATAACGGGTAAATTTATTATTTATAGTGTTGCACCAGGTTGCGGCTTGGCAGACTCTTCAACTTTGATTCTCTCCTCTGCTGGGTCTTGCATCTTACCAGAGCGTGTTTCAACCATCCTACAAATTTATATAAGAGAATAATAAGATAACTCTACTTTAAGTAGCCTCCAGAATCATTTATTTATTTCTCACATCAAAGAGAAGTCACACAGTATAACCAAATACAAATGGGGATTTTTATAATACATAAATATGTTTATAATATATATATATATCTTATATATTTTTAAGATAAATTGAAGTATTGGTATTCTAAAATAGAATGGTACGGAGTGGAGTGGTGCAGTCGCGGCCTTCTGTGGGAAAAAAGATCAAACACTTTTACTAAGTGACGGGTTTATTTTTGTACCAACAGTCGTCACAGTTTTTAAGCAAAACAATTATTAATAGTATCTTGAGGCCTCTTGAATAGGTAGAGCACCTCAGAAGAAAGTAAAAGAGAAAAGAACAAAACTTTAAAAAAAATGATAGTAATATTTACATACTGCCCAACTCACACAAAAAAAAACTAACTATATATGCTATTTAGATTTACTTCCGCGCCGTCTGGTGTTCTCGGCGTCACAGAGTTCATCTATGAAAATAAATAATTAAAAGATTAATAAAAATATACAAATTGCGTAGAATATAATATTACCCAAAAAATTATTTACAACATATATATTCTGTTTAATAAAATAAATATAAAATATAAATTTGAATTTAAAATATATGAAAAATAATATTACATATTAAAATAAAATAGGTACATTAGCCATGATGCGACAATAGAATGATCATAATAATTATTTCGATATAATATATTAGCGCGCGCCATCTGTTATCGAAAATATAAACTATCTATAGAGAAACTCTTTTTTTTTTTAAATAAAGAAAAATAAACTATTTTCTAATGGCATTTGGATAGTTTTATCGGTTTATACCATTACATCAAACGTATTGCTGACAGTTTATCATGTTGTCTTCTATATATCTATGTACTGAAAGAGGCACATCTCTCTCTCTCTCTCTTTAAATGTGCCTTAGAACGATGTCACTTTTAAATCACCCTAGTCAAAAACTTTATTAGTTATGATTTTTAAAAATGTTCCAATGGCCCTCGATTCTTGCAAAAATCCAATCCCACCAACGAGTGCAAAGTAACCAAACAGGGTTCGGCACATTTGTAAGTGTAAAAGTCACACTGCTTTTCACGTGTGTAGACATGTGGTGTACTTAAAGTAAAACCAGTCGCCAACTTCTACCCACCATGATTACCACACACACATCACGGATAAACAACCTTTTAACTTCAATTTTATTTTTGGGAATAAATAAAAGTCACATAGTGCTAAATCACCATGATTACCATGGCCTGCACCACGTGTACTAGGGATAATAAAAACTAGTTAGGATAAAGAATAAGCCACAACACTAGTCAATCTGTATACCATGGTTTCAGGTTTTGTCCCTTATCAGTACATGGCATTGATCCACAGTTGTAACCACTGTGACTGTATCCACAGTCTGTATTTCTTATCATAACTTTGAATAGCCAGTAGAAAAAAAAACATTTTTTCTCGAAAACTATCTTTGTAAAAATAAAAAAGAAACTTATTGTTATTAAAATGAAAACAGAAGCCTCCAAAAAAAAAAAACTTTTCTCTTTCGGCCTAATGTTTTCAGTTTAATATTGATTCAAGGGATTATTTTATCGTGAAATTATTTTTAATTCTTGATATAAACTCTATAATACAATTTGAGTCCATATAATTCAGAGTTTAGCTAGATGAGAGTCATGGTTAGGATCTGACGTAACCCAGACCCCACCCCCAGCTAATGATGAACTTGACACCTTTCCTTAAAGTTTAGCGAGTAAACATAGAATTTATTTTCTTATAAAAATCGAATTATATCCAGCATTCTATGATAATTTAAAAATCGAAATCAATAAAAAAGAACTATATTTGATTGTATGTTTACGCTTGTCCTTCATACGTGGTAGTGGTGTCTTGTTCAATTCTGTTGTTCCATGGAAAGGGGGGTGCCATTGCTCCGTTAGTCAGCCACATTTCAGAGTTCCCTGTAGGACTTCACGGTTACCGTAGCAGCTCGAGGCTAACGAAGTCCCCACCGTACTTCGCCCTACAGGACAGTCCCTTACTTGTGCTGCTTCTCCCGCCACCCACATAGAGGAGGGGTTGGACTTCTGGGCGAGCCTACATACGTAAAATGATTGTTAATTGTTGATTTAAACTCTATAATTCAATTTGAGTCAATTCAGAGTTTATCTAGATGAGAGTCATGGATCCCCTGAGTAGATTGAGGTCAACAGACCCAACTGACAATTCCGGGTCTAGGCGTGTCAGGATGGCTACTTATACCGACCCAAGTCAAACATTTGCTTTCCTACCTTGAGGGGCAGCAAAATTGTGTTGAGTAAGTTCTATTTTTGCTCTTACTTTCTTCCTCTATCTCTACTACTTGTTGAATAGTTTCTTTTTCTTTCGTGGGGTGAATAGAAGTGTGTTAGGGGATGGTATAATGAATACCTTCCTGGAGGTGTGTTAGGGGATGGTAGATTTATTAGGAAATCCATCTATAGGAGCTATAGACGATCCAGGATGTGGAGAGAAAAGACAGGATTCCAGTCACCTGCTTATTGAATGTCCAATCTTCCAGAGCTATAGAAATCGGGAAAACATTGAATACAAAGATATTTTTATGTTTATAAATAGTAAGGACTCCTATTTTTAATTTAGAAAATTCTGTAAATGTATCAATGATTTTCTCTCTTGGTTAAAAAAAAACCCGTAATTGCCAAACTAGGTATATTTTTTATTTCATTAATTGGTTGTAAATTCAAGCATGATTTCAATGTTCTTTATTTTCTTCTTTAAACTCTACTCAAACCTTGTAATTATTCAATTGTTTATGTAATATAGTATCTTAGTGTTGTTTCTTGACGCAAGCATCGCTTGTGGGGATATCACGTCTGATTTGATAATAAATGAATATATCGCCAAATATTCTATACTCGGGTAGATACCCACAATCAGTACACAAGTGACATTTCTGAAATTTTAAAATGCGTCGAAGTGCTACCATTATTGATTAAGACCATCAAACACACACACAAAAGCCTTTATGAAGACACACAGGTCTTACAGAGGATTCTCCTTGGGGTTACAAGACGGAGAAACCTATGAAAGTGGTAAATATACAAAGGGGTAAAAATGGAGAAAGATTATATACATATGGTAAATATATACAGATTATTATTTGAATAATCCTATGGAAAATAAGAAAAAAAATTAAATATGGATGGAAGAAGTGGAGAGCGAAAAGAGGAAAAAAAACAGGTATTTACATATGGAACATACATATAATGGAACAAGTCAAAATACCATCAAACCTCAGATACATATAATAAAAAACGATATTGAAAAGCCTAATATACCATTATATATAACAAGTGAAGACATTAATACGCGAATGTTTCTTTTCACAAATAAATCAAACTTCTACTGTCCTAAAAGCTTATGTCCATAGTTTTCTTAAATACCATTTATGAGATTCTACCCTTCAGTGTAGCATATATAAGCAGAATGATCCAATACAGTATTAGAGTTCTAAAGAAGTGGTCTGGTAGATTAAAAATTAGCGATACCTTTGGGAGGGTTCACCACTGATAAGCCAAATCCTCCCAATATATTTTCATCTCAGTAAGGACAGTAGAAGTTTGATTTATTTGTGAAAAAAAACATTCACGTATTAATGTCTTCACTTGTTATACCACTATAATTCACAATCATTAAAATGTATTTTCACTGTATAAAGTGCAACGAGAATGCTCTGAAAATAAAAACACTTATAGTATTTGAAAATTAGTTTAAAAGTGGAATATTAGACGAAAAACATGGTGAAGGAAGACGAGTTTCTTTTATTGATGCATAGGTGCAAGCTTTCGGGTAAAAACCCTTCAACAGGCGAGCAATGAAGCGCGACTTATAAGAAATATGGTACAAATGGTAGGAAATTTACCCGAAAGCTTGCACCTATACATCAATAAAAGAAACTCGTCTTCCTTCACCATGTTTTTCGTCTAATTTCAATTCAGGAAGAATTCTTTATCTATATTTGTAAAAGTGGAATTGTACTGGAATCAAATGGATAAATTAAGAAAAAAGCCATATCCTGATCTTGTGGCTAAAAGTTTCTGATGGCTTGTCCCATCTGTCATAATAGATATCAACTAATAGTTGATTTTGTATTATTCCAGAATTGGCCAAATACTCTTTCCTGATTAATCAAGAAAAGCTAACTATATACGCCCCAAAAAAACAGCTTTTTTGGTCGTTGAGGTACAGTTTGTACCACGCTAATGAAGACCAACACTTCGAAACGCAGAGGTGGTTAGTTTTTCTTCATTAATCGAGAAAGGGTATTTGGCCAATTATGAAAAAATTAAAAATCAACGATTAGTTAAAATATTTATTCAGACAGATTGCGCAAGCTATCAGAAACTTTTAGTTGCATAAACAGGAGATGTCTTTTATCTTAACTTTTAGTATTACCCAAAGATATGAGAAGAAAACTCAAAAAATGGAATTCATTTTCTTATATTCTATAATTTTGTTGCTCACTTAATGTAATCTATGAACTGAAGGAATACTTACGCTGATTTGCTAATGATCTAAAAGCTCATTTGCTTATTAAGATCACGTGACAGCGAACAGCCAATCAGAGAGCGAATAAATGGGCATACTTTAATATGAACATTAAAGCGTGGGGAAATATTTTTCCGGGATGATATTGATTATAAAAATAAAGGCCACCTCTCCTGTCAAAATAAACGTCAAAACTATATGTCATCTATTGACTGTCACAGCAAATTAGCGGCCTCGGGTCGTTGACAAAGCCACAACACCAGCTTTTGCAAACTGAGAAGCGCGTCTAGTTTTGACGTCATTTTGACGGAACAAGCGACCTTTGTATTCAGATCAATATCCTCCCGGCAAAATTTCCATCCATATTTTGGCCATAGATTTGGTGTATTCACTTTGCTAGCTAAACACCTCTTTGGTAGATTGTGGAGATTTCATTTGATCCCTGTTGATCTCAAGAAAAAAAGATTACCCTAGACTGACGAGAGCCATTAGCCCGAAACCATGGTCTCCAGGTGGTCACTTCCCAGTTAGCCAAAGTGTTGAGGCTTTGTTACCAACCCGAGGCCGCTAGTTGGCGGCCACGGTCAACAGGTGGCGCCTATTTATGACGTCTATTTTGATGGAAGAGGTGAACCAAGTGTGAACAACCTCCGTTCCCCTCTAAATAAAACAGTCGACTGGTGATATTAAAGACTTTTCATCTTCTTTGTCCCGGGTCGCGACAGTCGGATATCGACGTTTGCTAACACTCGTCTATCAACCCCAGGTATAGGTAAATTGTAAGGTTGTTTATATCCACCTTTGCCGGTCCCAAGCCCGGATGAAAAAGGAGGAGAGGGAACAGTAACAAGCTAACTAAAAAACCTGGGTTCAGCTGGCCCGGCTGATAGTACCCTGTAAGGATTCCTAATCCAGGGACACAGGATGAGCAGTGTTTGTACTCCATGTTAGGAGCGGCTGCACATGGCGTCTGTTCCTCATGTCAGAGGCGGCCATTTCTTTTGGAGCTAAGTTGGCCTGCTACTGAGTAGTGCTCCAAGTCTTAATGACAAAGGCAGACACATTCTACTTCACCCAGTCATGATGGTTGTCAAACAAGCTTGACACCTTAATATGATTGAGTGGAGATAAGAAAGAAGAAGAATACATCTCAAAGTAATAATTCACAATTTGCCTGCCACTGAATAGTGCTCCCAGTCTTAATGACTATGCGGGAAGAATGTTGTTTGCTTGTTAAATGAACTGATCTCCAACGTCTTCTCATTGGACGAATATGGCCATGTTTGTACATAAAAAAGGGTTGAAACGGAATGTGAAGAGCTGTGGAGTAGTGATCGAGAAGAGACGCTTAAAGTGTTCTCGGTATGCTTGTCTGGTGATCTCCTCGCATACCTGTGTAACCCCGGTCCGCTCCTTATCAGCGCTGCAAATAAAATATAAGTACTGTTTTTATTTTATTTAACAAATCGTGAGTTTTTTTTACATTGTCACGAAATTGGTTTATGTAAATCAAATGTGAATGCAATGTCTCTATTAGTAAATATGTAAATATTTTTTGTTTAATGTTATATAAGTAAGATATGCAAATTTTGTAACTGAATTTTCATTTCTTGTTTCTAGTTTTGTTGTGAGGAAAACATCACTCACAAAGTTTATCATTTGATCAATAAAACTCTGAATTGATATCTTGACAATATTATTATTATTTACATCATTTTTGTTGTTGATGTTGTACTCTTATGTGTACGTTTTTCTGTGTATTAAGTTACTTTTACTTTAGGATCTAGTATATTTCTTTTTGTGTGAAAACATGTAATAGTAACATTTGTCAAAGGGTCTTGTCAATTCTAAGCCCCTGTTAAAGATCAGACTTGTAAAGGTTGAAAACTAGCTACAAGAAGTGCATTCTCTCAATCTTCCCTATTTGCATATCATCGAGAATTAACGTCTGGTGCTTATTATGAATTTCTCAAATATATGCAAATAATATTTGTATAAAAAAACCATTTTAAAATATATAAAGAAAATGAAATATGAAGAGGATTGTGAAAGTACAATTAACTGTTTACAAAAAGGTTTATTTATATAGAAAAAGATGTAGCGGAGTCTATAATGAAATAACGTTTTTATTATTATTTATATTATTTTTATTGAACGACGTTTAACAAGTTTTACCGCAAATATTTCTTTTTACAGAACGAAAAATCGCAATTTTTATTATTTTAAGAATAAATAACGACTATTCCTATCCTTAGGGATTAGGTATGAAATGATGAATTGTGAAGAGTAATTTTGAGCGGAATTCCCATCCCTGGACACTTTTATTTTTCCGTTTATCATTACTCTTCACAATTCATCCTTTCATACTTCATCCCTAAGGATAGGAATAGTCGTTATTTCTCCTTAAAATAATTAAAATTACGATTTTTCGTTCTGTAAAAAGAAACATTTGAGGTAAAACTTGTTAAACGTCGTTCTATTATCATAGCCGCATCATATTGTATTAATATTTCACAGATCTAGGTAAGCTCTTTTTTATTTACTTATATTTTCAATAAATACCTTTTAGGCAAAGTCAGACTTTCACCAAAGTGTACCTGGATCATGGTGCCATGATCAACGAAAGCTGCACCCCTATACCCCATTCCATGAGATCAGATGTTGATTTGCATGCTGCATCGCCTGTCGCGCAGGACCTTTGGGAGAGGCCGCTGCTCATCATAAAACAGCTCGAGGAGCATGAACTCATGGAATTCGTGTAATCTTTACACAAGGGGATAAGAAACAACAACAACATAAATACCTTTCAATTCAAAAACTACACTCATGGAGAGAGATACACAACTTAAGGAAGTTGTACATTTTATCATGTGAAAGAATAAGAAAAAAATGGTCAGGTGTTGATAGTATATAAAAACACACACAAACAAATGGCATTTCCTGACCGCACACATGAGTATTTCCCTCTAGATAGCGCTCTGCTATCTAAAATTCTCATGTTATTCGTCAAGAAATACCTTTATTATTATTAATTTTTTATTATTTTAGTATGTATATATTGGGATTCGTAAAATAATTCTTAAAGATATTTGACACACAGTGTGATTCACAGTGACCTTTATTAAAGACACACGAGATAACCAAGTGTGAACAAAATTGTCTCTGTCTCCTTTAAAAAAGCAGATGACCGGTGAAATCAAAATAAGAAACTTCCTTAAGCTTTATCTATAAGTGTAAAATGAAAATTGAAAAATTAAAAATGAATCTGCATGCAAGCAAACGATAATATATTTAAAACGGTGAGAATATTTAAATTGTTTAAAGTTTTAACGTTTTAATTGCGAACTTATCAGAATAATTGTCGTAAAAAATGTCAATATTTGGGATACGTGTGATACAAAATGGCAACAAATATTATTTATTACAATTAAGACTACATGGGAACAAAAGGAGTGAAGAGAAAACTTTGAAGAGATCAGCTTAATGAATGAACAAATCAGGGAATGGTTGAACTTACCAACTGTACAGATATTTCCCGTTTGACACATAACTCGGAGGGATTCAAGAAATGAAACGCAAACGCCTTATGACAGCATTAAAAAGAATAAAGAAACACAGAAGATAAAAACCTGGAAGAGGGAGAAACTACACTCATGGACAAAACTTAAGGGAGTTATACCTTTTAGCATATATATCGGGATTCAAACAATATCTCTGAAAGAGTGACCTTTATTGAAGACACTCATGGACGAAACTTAAGGAAGTTGTACCTTTTAGCATGTATATCGGGATTCAGAGAAGAACTCTGAAGATATTTGATACACAGTGACCTTTATTGAAGACACTCATGGACAAAACTTAAGGAAGTTGTACCTTTTAGCATGTATATCGGGATTCAGACAATAACTCTGAAAGATATTACAGTGACCTTTATTGAAGACATTCATGTATAAAACTTAAGGAAGTTGTACCCTTTAGCATTTATATAGGTATTCAGACAATAAATCTGAAAGATATTACAGTGACCTTTATTGAAGACATTCATGTATAAAACTTAAGGAAGTTGTACCCTTTAGCATTTATATAGGTATTCAGACAATAAATCTGAAAGATATTTGATACACAGTGACCTTTATTGAAGACACTCATGGACAAACTTAAGGAAGTTGTACTTTTCAGCATATATATCAGGATTCAGACAATAACTCGTAAAGATATTTGATACACTGTGACCTTTATTGAAGACACTCATGGACAAAACTTAAGGAAGTTGTACTTTTTAGCATATATATTGGGATTCAGACAATAACTCGGAAAGATATTTGATACACTGTGACCTTTATTGAAGACATTCATGGACAAAACTTAAGGAAGCTGTACATGAATAAGTACATGTACCTGAGTGTACATGAATGGACAACATCAGGGATTGGCTGAACTTACCAACAGTACAGAATCTCCTGTTTTATACGTAACAAGGAAAGATTTTTAAGAGTCACCTCATGGTAGTATTAAAATGACACTTTAATCGAACAATTAAAAATGGATTTATAGAAGCATCCTTGTCGCTTTTCTATGTTTCTTTTTTAGTTGAAGTATATAAGAGCATTGTACTGTAACGGTTTTTCATTTTTGACGCTTTTAGGAAGATGAAAGCTGTAGCTACAATCGTTCTAAAAATATATATTTTCCTATTTCTAGAGCCCTCCTTGTCTCTTTGATAAATTTCTTTTTTAGGTGAATTATATCAGAACATTATACTGTAACGGTTCTTCAGTTTAATTGTCGCTTTTAGGAAGAGGAAAGCTGTAGCTACAATCGTTCTAAAAAAAAATCTACTTTTTCCATTGTGATTTAACTTGGCAGCCGGAGAATGAAAGCTGGAGAAGTTGATCAATTGTCGGGATGAGAGGGAAGTCCGGCGAGGGTCCGGAAGGATGGAAAGGAGGAAGATGCATAATTACATCCCAGCGGTGGCGGCGGTGGGGTCGCGCAGCGGCCTATAAAGCTGGGGGTCGGGCAGTGGTCGTCACACCGCACCGGGACAACTCGCAGGTGAGACCCTCCTGATAATTAGCAATAATCCTCTTGTAGCTAAACTCTTCCTCTCTCTATCTCGTTGCTTCTCGCTTCGGTCAAATTCCCCGAAGAATACCTTGATGGACCCACGATTTCAGAGTGGATCCTTCATTTCTGCCGATCGCCATTCCTCGCTGTCTAGCATCATCTTTCTCTAGCAACCATCACAAGTCTTATTATAAAATAAATGAAGTTTCCAGGGTTAAGTTTCTTGTACAACTTTTTATTTTCAAGTTAAAAAGTTATTAAAAAGTTGTACAAGAAACTTTACCCTGGAAACTTCATTTATTTTATAATATTATAAATCAGGGAAGAACGTTTATAATCAAGAGTTAAATGATGAACATCACAAGTCTTGTAGCGATTTAATAAAAAGAAAGAAGACAAGTTTCTTTAATCATATAATGACGCAAGCTTTCGGGTAAAAACCCTTCAACAGGCAAGTTAAAACATAAATACGTAGGTTCATAGTGTCGTATTTATGCTTTAACTTGCCTGTTGAAGGGTTTTTACCCGAAAGCTTGCGTCGTTAAATGATTAAAGAAACTTGTCTTCTTTCTTTTTATTAAATCGCTATATATCTTACTGAGAAGAATCTTCTATATCTAATCACAAGTCTTGTTCATGGCATCTTACCATCTTACTGATGGTCTCTCTCTCTCTCCTAGGCCTTCTCACTACATGGAAAACTGCTTATTTGATCAGAGCAATAATGCCCCATAGTCCTATGCAGCTCAAACCTGCTCTTCAGATAGAAATGGTAGCTCAAATAGAGCAAGAGGTATTAAGATTTCTCATATGACGCCAGGCCGTCTTTACAAAGTAAAAACCTGCATGAAGTTAACTATATCTAATAATATTGAATACACTGTGTCAATTATTTTCTTTATAATCTCTCTATTTTGACTATGAAATGGCTTAATCTATAATATAACGTTTTATATTCGGTGTTTACCTCGGGTTTTAAAACATTTTCAGAGATTCTTTGTTCGAAAAGTGCTTTTTGAAGAGCATTTAATGAAGAACATTTTCGTATTTAGAAAGTTTTTGTTATAAAAGTTTTTCTCAATAAAAAGCGCTTTCTTTGAGAGATTCTAAAAATGTTTTCGTTACAGAAAATATTTCGTTGCAAAGAGGTTCCTTGAGAGTTACTAAAATGTTTTAGTTTTCATATTCATATATATAGTTTTGATATTAATATTTTTTATTGAGGGAACCAACATCTATGTTTTTGTTACAAAGAATATTTCGTTATAAAGAGACGTCACTAAGAGTTACCAAATTGCTTTCTTTATGAAGACCTTTAGCTTATATATATGCACTCATGAAAACAAAACTTAAGGATGTTGTACCTTTTATCATATAAATCGGGATGAAGACAATAACTCTGAAAGATATTTGATACACAGTGACCTTTATTGAAGACACACGAGATAACCAAGTGTGAACAAAATTGCCTCTGTCTTCTAAAAAAAAAAAAACAGACGACCAGCGACATAAAAGACATTCCACTTCCTTAATTGTATTTTAACTTGACTATATTGGAAATCTTTTGGTGTCTACTGTAAACTTGAGAGACTTGAGGTGTCCAATCCCCGAATATGGAAGAGAATTGTTGATTGCTCAATCTTTATAGGTTCTTGTGATTGCTACAAAGTGTGTTAGACATCGAATGTTGGCCATGTTCTGCCAGTATCTGAAGCTAAGAAAGTCAAGAAGATGAGCTTCAACTTCACACTTCCTTCCAGTCTGACATAGAGGAGGCCAAGATATATCTCCTTAAGATAAATTTGAACTATTTTTTATGCGTATGATTATTTTAAAAATAAATCAATTTTCTACTGTCCTTACTGCAATAATAAATTAATAGGAGGGCCTGGCTCATTAGTGGTGAACCCTCCCAACGTTTTCGCCAGTTTAATACCGCTGTAATATTGCATTTTTCGATTTTCATTTTATACTGATACTGATGCTAGACTCTTGGAATGGGTATTTTAGATGAACTATGGACATAAGCTTTGAGGATAGTAGAAATATATATAATAATAAATATAGAAGCATAGGCCGCTTCTCCCGTCAAAATAAACGTCAAAAACTGAATCCATCTATTGACCGTCGCCGCAAACTAGCGGCCTCGGGTCGGTGACAAAGCCACAACACCAGCTTTGGCAAATTGAGAAGCGTCCACCTAGAGACCATGGTTTCGGGCTAATGGCCCTCGTCAGTCTAGGGCGGACTTTATTCCATGAGATCCACACGGGATCTAATGGCGTCAGTTTTTGGCGTAATAGATGGCGTCAGTTTTTGACGTTTATTTTGACGGGAGAAGCGTCCTATGCTTCTATGGATCAATTTCCTCCCGGCAATTTTTCCATCAATAATAAATATATAAGGTCACATATTTGTTTAAATGGCGGATATTTGTTTAAAGTTTTGAGAGATTATATAAATATGGTAGAGAATATATAAAAGGAAGTCTTTTTTGGCCAAGGGTGGCGTGCAATAAATGCAATTTTTAAATTGTTTCTTAGCGTGATGCTACATATAATATACTTCGAGCATTGCTTTTCCGAAAATTACGTAATAAAACATCGTATAAATATATCTCCTTATTGGTATAAGATTGTAAAAGTGTTTTTGGCGAAGTAAGTGCGGTGAGTAAATGTCATTTATAAAATGAATTGGATAAAACTAGGTAGTGATTTTCAGCATCCCTCTAATTTTTGTAGAAATGCCAGAATCACCCCCCTCCCCTGCGCTGTATCTTTTACTGTGTTTGCGTCCTTTATACCTGTTCCATCAAGCTTTAAGTATTTTATTTATCCATCTATAAACACATAATGTATTATATTAAAGATATATTCTTCTAACTTTCGCATCAATTTAAAAGTTCTTCCAGCCTCTAATTTCATCTGTTTTTCATATTTTTACATTGATAACAACAACAACAACAAAAACCTTTATTAAGACACTATTGTCTTACAAGGGGATTCCCCTAAAAGGTTATATATGTACATGAGTGAGGAGGAAAATCAATTTAGAGGGGAGGGGGGAGCAATCAGCCGTTGTCTGTGGAGTTGAGCACTTCTTCCCTCATTTTATCAATCTCATTGAAAAAATTCAAATAATTATAAACAAATGTTTTATCCATCAGGAGAGTAGTAAAATTTATATACATGTTGTTCATTATAGTGAGTTAGCCCCGAAATTTCGCGAATTTCCAGTCTCTTTTCCTGTAGAAATGAGCAATGGAATAGATAATGGACCAAATTGTCTTGGATGACAGCATTGCAGAAGTAGCAATTTAAAGGGTCGCTGTTCCAAAATCACGTGATATCCTCGGGGGAAAATAGCCATAGAATCCTTTGACAGGCTATAAATCGTTTAATTTTCAAAGGGAGGTTTGATAGTAAGTAGTCCTCCGTTTTACATTGATAAAGCTACCTTACTACCAAGTTAGAATAATATCAATCAAAGATTTTTATCTACCCTTTCGACTTCTCAAAAATTATTTTTTATATGGTAAAAAATCTTGTTAGAACATATTAGGATGCTTTAGATTTGAGTTATAGAATTGATAATTGGATAAATTTTATTGCCACACAATATACACAGCACACAGGATACGTTAGGAAAAAACCTATCAATAATTCATCTACTATAAATGTTTGAGTTAAACATACATATACATTAGTAAAAAGGCATTAATTGGATTGAATACAATATTTATTTGCCAATATTTCGGCTGGCTGAACGCCTACCTTTATCGAGGCATTACATTTTTGTATACACAAACTCAGCGCCGCATAGCGTTATAATATCACAGTTTAAATCATATACAAATACATATACATATATGGTAAAAGTTAATGGACGAATAGCAATATGCTTCCTTATTAAATTGATTCGGAAAACTTTTTCAAGCAATAACTCTTCCTCGGGCCATTATACATACATCTTTTATTACGTATTTTCAAGCATCTTTAGATTAATAATACCCATATATACATATATACCTGTGTGTGCATATTTACATATAATATATGCATATATATGCATACATATGCAAACATGTATTCATAAACCCAGATACGTACAAACATATTTTTGCATTTATTCCATATAAACAGCAATGCATGTACATTATGGAAAACTTTCCCATTGATAAACAGCCCTCTTCCATATAGAAAGATAGTTCTCATGAACCTTTTTCATTTCAGGTTAAAGAACTCGAAGATTTTCATATTGTAAGTTTAATTGAAGAACCACTGAGCACTCCTCAGTTTCTCGGCATTGAGGTATGACTTTAGCTTGGGGAATCTATTCTAGCCACATGCCATTAGAAGTCATTAATATCTATAAATCCATGACAAAACTACCTATATGTAAAATAGTACAAAAGTGAATTTGTATTTGGATCAGAAAAGAATATCCTGATCGTTAAGTCATCGGCAACTTAAGTTGCATGGTCAGTAGACAATATAAACAATTTTATATATTAATTTTATATATTATTTATAATCAATTGTTACAGAAAGAAAAATTCATTGTCAATAGATGTTTTGTCTTTCCTATGGTTTGAGAATACAGGCATCGTTCTACTGGAAAGTAATAACAAGAGACAATGTTCAATTTTTTTCAACAAAGTTATACGATAGATTACTAAAACTACGCGATTTACTTCACTAATAAGCATTTTAATTTTTTTTAAAGGGTAACAGTTGGTCGCCTAAACGTCAAAGACCAATGGACCTTTATTAAAAAGTTGATGAAGTCTTCAATTTGATTCGCTAAATCAACACGAGTAATTAATTACTGTCTATATATCAGGAAGTAGACACTTCAACAACCGTCAATGTCCCAACTGCAATTACTCTTGATAAGCAATGGCACTGATGCCAAAGACGAACTTGCTAGCATATGAACATAAGAACTAATTCCTTATCAGACTTGGTTCCTGGTGCGCCACGACAACAATGGCAAAAATAATAAATTTAGTGGTTTTTTTTCTATGTATCGAATGGGAATATAAGCACTAAATATGCAAGAAGTAGACAAATAAGCATTCATGGTGTAAACAAGTAAAAATTATGTAAACAAGAAGATTACATGATGTAAACACAAGAAGTAAACAAGAGCATACATAAACAATAAGTAGACAATAGATATAAATAATATAAACAAAAAGTAGGCAATCAGTATACGTGATATAAAAACAAGAAGTAGATATTAAATATATGTTATGTAAACAAGAAATAGACAATCCGTATACATGATGTAAAAACAAGAAGTAGATATTAAATATATGTTATGTAAACAATAAATTGACAATCCGTATACATGATGTAAACAAGAAATAGATAATAAGTATATATGATGTAAACAGGTAGACAATAATTATACATGATGTAAATAAGATGTATACATTATGTAACCAAGAAGTAGACAAAATAGTATACATGTTGTAAACAAGAAGTAAGACAAAAATTTATATGATTTAAACAAGTAGACAATAAGTATATTGTTGTAAGATTTAGGTACTTACAGCTTGTATGAAGGCATGACGCCGTTATATGATAATAACCTTTATTATACATTTAGGAAAATAAATTTAAAATAGTGAACACATTAACAGTATATAGATAAGTGAGAAGGAGTAAACAAACTGTAGTGGTGATGATAAGGCCAGTGTGGCGCTAGCTGTAGTCGTAGTATTCAGTTTCCAACATATACATTATGTAAATAAGAAGTATGCATTATGTAAATAAGAAGTAGACAAGAAGTATACATGTTGTAAACAAGAAGTAAGCCAAGTATTTATATGATGTAAAAAAGTACAAAATAAGTATACATTATGTAAATAAGAAGTAGACATTATGTAAATAAGAAGTATACATTATGTAAACAAGAAGTAGGCAAGAGTATACATGTTGTAAACAAGAAGTAAGCCAAGAATTTATATGATGTAAAAAAGTAGCAAGAAGTATACATTATGTAAATAAGAAGTTTACATTATGTAAATAAGAAGTAGACAAGAGGTATACATGATGTAAACAAGAAAATTGTAAACTTAAAATGTAAACTTTTTTACCTTTTGTTGTTTTTATTAAGAATATTTTTCTTTATTCATTTTTTTTTTTTTTGGCTCTTTGGTATGGTTTCTAATACTTGAACAACAAATATTTGCCAAGATAATCATTTTTATTAGGGAAAAAAATAAAACAAAAACTCTTCACAAATATATATTGCATCTATATTTCAATTTTGAATTTTAGTCATTTATGTTGTTTTCACTTTTGTCATTTATTGTTTTTTTCCGGTTCAGTTTGTTATGATTCTTCTTTTTTTCTTTATTGTGCTTTACTTTTGCCATTTGTAGAGTTTTATGGTATTCTTTGTTGGGTTTTACTTTTGTCATTTGTAGAGTTCAATGGTCCTCTTTGTTGTGTTTTACTTTTGCTCTTTGCTGAATTTTTCCAATCCTCTCTTTCTTGAGTTTTTCTTTTACTTGACAATGAATTGTCATTTTTACTTTTATGTGTTTTACTTTCGTGTTTTTTAATGTCATTCTAGTACTCTTTGTTATATTTTATTCTTGAACGTTGTTTTTTTTTTTTGTTTTCTGATTTTCCTTTTTGCCTGTGATCCTTGCTGTGATTGCTGTATTATATTGGCCCATCATTTTATATAGCTTAATTAACTACTCCGCAAAAACTTTTTTTTCTAATTTATTCAAATTGGAAAGCTTTCGAGTTTAAGAACTCTTCTATAGACATAGCTAAAATCGAAAGCTTTTGCCAATTTGAATAAATTAGAAAAGAAATCTTTTGTGAAGTAGTTAATTAAGTATTTAAAATATTTTCCTGCACAATTTCAAACACGATGGAATTTTATATAGCCGTTCTCTCTCATTATAGTTTACCTATTGAAAGAAAGCTAACCCAAGGATATTGTCTTCTAAAGCTGATTATACTTCGAGCATCTGTTCTGACGCCATAAATGTCTAAACGTGTAGAAGACCAACTCATTATTATCTTCTTGGTTACTTCCACACACTGGTAAATGTATTAGGCAAGCTATTAGAATTATTGGGTTAACAGGTTGTTACGTGGTGAGGTATTGAATTTATCTTTTGGGTAACGCAAAGGCACTATCAATCCCTCAATCACTTCTTTATGGAAAGTTGAGGGAGAATGGATTAATCGTGATCTCCACACCCCAAGTTGATGAGGTTGGAGAAATCACCAATTTACCACCACAACGGATGGTGAAGGAGAATGGACAAACCATCAACTCATCACCCACAGAGAATGGTGATGATAAATGGAGAATCCACAACTCACCACCCCACAGAGAATAGTGATAATAATTGAAGAAACCACTAATTCACTATTCTAGGAAATGATGAAGGGATATGGAAAAACCACCAACTCACCATTACAATAGATAGTAAAGAGGAAAGGAGAAACCACTAACTCATCACCCTAGAGAATGGTGATGATAAATGGAGAAAAACCACTAACTCACCCGTACAATAGATGGTGATGGGGAATGGAGAACCCTTCAACTCACCACCCCAGGCGATGGTGATGGTGAAGGGATATGGAGAAACTACCAATTTCACAATAAAATAGATGGTGAAGGGGAATGGACAAACCACTAACTCACCACCCCAAAAGAATGGTGATGATAAATGGAGAAAAACCACTAACTCACCATTACAATAGATGGTGAAGATGAATGGAGAACCCTCCAACTCACTACCCCAGGCGATGGTAATGGTGAAGGCATATGTAGAAACCACCAACTCATCACCCTAGGGGATTGTGAAGAGGAATGGAAAAACCACCAACTCACCATTACAATAGATGGTGATGGGGAATGGACAAACCACCAACTCACCACCCTAGGGGATTGTGAAGAGGAATGTAGAAACCACCAACTCAGCATTACAATAAATGATAAAGGAGAATAGAGAAACCACAACTCCCCACCCCAAAGAGAAACCACAAAGTAGAACAGCAATGTTTGCGCTGCGCCCTCTTGACCCGAGCTGGCCGTTCCTATTTTAAGCTCAGCCGGACTCCCCACGCCCCGGACAAACAGCGCGGCTGGAGACTTACACTGAGACATAAGTAGGTTGGTTACTGGAGGGACCCTATTGTTAATCTCTAATATACTCTCGCTAAAAATACACAAAGATGTTTTTCTAAGAATCTCAATTAAATTCTCTATAGAAAGAGCCTAGTTATTGGAACAAAGACATCACAGCTTGACCATCCTGGACCTAAGCTTCCATCAGACCATCTGAACTACATAGAGCAACTGAACTAACAATTGATCTTTTAGATTACTAAACGTTGTATATCATCCATGTAGTTTATATTAACATCTATTTTTATTATAATATTCCCACTTTTTTTACCATATATCGAATCAAAACGTATTACAATATCTAGTGAAGCATTTTTTTTTTATTTATGATAAATTTGGTTAATCTCTTCTTTTTTCTTATCTCCACACTGGGTGAAGTAGAATGCGTCTGCCTTTGTCATTAAGACTGGGAGCACTACTCAGTGGCAGGCCGACTTATCTCCAAAAGAAATGGCCGCCTTTGACATGAGGAACAGACACCATGTGCAGCCGCTTCTAACATGGAGCACAAACGCTGCTCATCCTGTATTCCTGAATCAGGAGCCCTTACAGGGTACTATCAGCCGGGCTAGCTGAGCCCAGGTTTTTTAGTGAGCTTGTTACTGCTCCCTCTCCTCCTTTTTCATCCGGGCTTGGGACCGACAAAGGCGGAGTTAATTTGGTTAATAAATTTCTTGAATTAACAAGAAAAGCGTATATGCTTTTTCGATGGTACATATACTAAAATTGGAACGATGCAGAGAATATTAGCATGGCCCCTGCGCAAGAATGACACGCAAAATCATAAAACGAATTAACAAGAAAAGCCAATCACATTCGCCTTTCGGATTGTTGGTCCTCGTCTACATGGCATAAGCTGTATGCATTCGAATCATCAAGCAGGCTTATGCGCTTCTTTAAAAACAACTGTATTTATAGCCAAATATGGATAAATACGCTAAAAAATACTTGAAATGTGTTTACGATTTACGATTATCATTTCGATAAATGGTTTTCTGCCATGAGCAACTTTTATATTTTTATTATATTAGAGATTTTTTTTTCATTCTGTCACCACCCGGATCATCTTTATTTTACAGTTATTTTTAATTATAATATCTTATGAAAAATAAAAAATAAAATAACAAAGTATAATAATGAAAAGTGCAAAATAACAAAATAATAATTAGTTCATTTCTGTTCCACTAGATGGCGCTCTGCCATCTATAAAAAAAAGCCCATGTGCTTCTGGTCAGGATATGCCTTTTTTGATTATAATATCTTAAGTAAAAATGTGAAAAAATATAGATGGAGGGCGCAAGCCATCAGCAACTTTCAGTTGCACTATAAGGAGATGCCTTTTTCATAATTTATGCACCTTATCCCAGTACAATATCACATTTGTACTTTTTTTTTCCACATTGTGTCGCGGTCTCACGCAATTCTGGCCTTAAGTACCCGTTTCATGATTTTTCATGATGCCTGAATGACTAGTTTTTTGGTCGTTGAGATACAGCTTGCACCACGCTGATGAGGGCCAACAGCCCAAAACGCGTCCGTGGTTAGCTTTTCTTGATTTAATCAAGAATGGGTATTTGGCCAATTTTGGAATAATTAAATATCAACGAGAATAGTTGATATTTATTCCGATAGATGGCGCAAGCCATCAGCAACATTAAGTTGCACGATAAGGAGATGCCTTTTTCATAATATCTTATGTATATTTGGATCAACATATACCAATGGGTAGATTCTCTTTTGAAGTGATTTTATGTTATGATGTATTATCATAGCGATATCTTTTTTTTTTTCTAATTATTGTTAAATCAGATATTTTGGTCCCTGATATTCATTCTTCTTTGTCATCAAGAGAAGAGACAGGGGGTCGCTGAACGAGTGTTAGAAACCGTCTATTTCCAACAGCCACGAGCCGGAGATTGAATCCCGCATTGGGCATTTTTTCTGAATAAAATTTCTTCAATGGCTCTCCATTTTTTCGAAAGGCTAACCCAGCCAGTGAGTGCAAGTAATCGAGCACAGTAAGGATATCGCAGTAAGGACAGTATAAGTTTGTTTTGTCTATAAAAGAAACATTCATGCTTAAATGATCTAATTTCCTATATATATGGCATGTTATTGCTTTGTATTAGGCTTATTAAGTGCAGAAATCGTACTACTTTCTACATTAAAATATATTTGTGCAACTTACAGTAAAATTAGTCGACAACTACTGTCCACCATAATGCTTATTGCCTGTACAACGTGCACTAGAGTTAATTTTAAATATAGAATAGATTATTTTGAGAGTAATGTTATAGATGATTTTTGAAGATTTCTTTCTGGACTACATTATCTATGAAGAAAAAGGAATAAGATTATAATGGAAGAAATCGCCATAATGCTAGTTCCTGTACCACGTATACTAGAGTTAATTTTAAAAAAAGATAGAATAGATTCTTTGCTTTTGAGAGTAATGCTATAGATGATCTTTGAAGATTTCTATCTGGACTACATTATCTATGAAGAAAAAGGAATAAGATTATAATGGAATAAATCGCAGGATAGCATTTTTGAAAGAGACCAAGGTAGACGTGACGTGTTTCTTTATTTAAAAGTCTACAAGCTTTCAGACAATGACGTCCTTCAACAGGCCATTACGCGAATACCATATTAGCATATATAGACGACTCCAAGAAGATTATTACAAGAATCATAAAGAAGCAATAGCTAGACCATGTGGGTAGATAGCCCTCTCCCATTATCACATCTTGAAGGCTCTCAGCACAAACAAGGAAGGCCAAAAACGAACTGGATTGACAACATCAAAATATGAACGAGCTCACATATATCAGGGAACTCTAAAAGTAAAATACCACGTGAAGCAACAATGAAACATTTCAATGAAATAATCCTCTGTATCATTATTAGAGCGAAAATATCGGGCTTCCAGGGATAAGTTTGTTTTTAAAACGTTCAATTCATATCTCTAGCTTCCATGTCCGAAAGCTAAAGATATAAGATTGTCCCAAAAGTTCGGTTTTTTTCTTAAAACGTTGTTTTTCTTATTACTTGGCGAATAATATTTTTACGGCGAATACATAATATAATTACTTTAAACATAATACCAAGACATTATAGATAACGGCGAATAATATTGGAATTTCAATTTTTTGCAAGTGTTTACGAACTTTTGGGAAAACCTTGTATGAATTAACATTTTAAAAAAGAAATTTATCCCTGGAAACCTAAAGTTTTCACGCTAATAATGACAACATTTAATTAGAGATATTTCATCTAAATTCTCAGCTCCAATGTTGACTAAGTTGACTATCGGTTGATAGGATACGGAATTTATTCTGAATTTGTTAAATCAAAGTAAAGCTCATTTAACACAATATTCTTTATCGTAGTTAAAGGACATTTTCAAATAAATATATCTAATAAATAAATGACAAGTTTTGTAACGAGTTTCATTTTTTAATTTAAAGGTCAAACCTTCATTCGCCCGTGCTTCATCAAGCTAATGGGTTCACAATCGCCAACAGCACTATTTCAACAAAGTTCTAAATACCATCGATAAGGGGGAAACTGTATTTTAATAATAATACAGTATAACCTTCTTGTAAAGGACACCTAATTGCAAAGCCAAAGTGTCCTTTAAGAAGAGTTGTCCTCTTACCAGAGAGTTACTAAATAGTAAAAATGATAATTTTGCAAATGAAAACTGCCCATTGTAGAAAGATGTCCTTTAGCGCAAGTATCCTCACATGGAGGTTCTACTGTAAATGAACAGAATATTTTTGCCAATTCTTTACCTCATATTTTCCTGACGCACTTAATTACAATATATTAGATAAAATTGTTAATGTACTATTTATATAAAACTTTCAATAGCTCTCTCATGAACACGGCGAATTGTAAATATAAGAAATAGAAACACAAGCACGAATGTTTCTTTTAAAACCAAATAAAATAAACGTTTTAATTTACCTTGATTCACCCTTATCCTTCATTTTACACAAGCGCATTCCAGATCGTCATCTCCAAAACTTTTTGTAGGATCTTCTGGGACGAAAGTAAATAGAATTCTTAGTTGATTCATCGTTTGATTTGGGATAGGATATCCCTGATGGGATAATCTTTCCATCATAGATATATATCGTCAATCCTTCTATCTGCTGAGAGATTTAATGCTTGATCTTTTTCAACACTAACTTCTTCTATATTCAAAAAAGAAATGCCTTGTATCAATATTGATTAAAAATATCAGGCCTCCAGAAAAAAAAGTATATTTTCAAAAACGTTTTTAATCTCTATCTTTCAGGCACGGACGCCCTTCTACGGGAGAAAACATGGTACAATAATTCGCCAATAGGACACGAGTTAAAATATTGAAAAGTTTTTGAAAAGATACTTTTCTCTGGAGGCCTATGTTTTTACTCAACACTAACTTCTTCCTCTTCTTGCCTGGAATTATTGATAGACAAAACATCACAAAATAATTCAATCCACAGGGAATATAAGAACTTTAGGATATTTTCTACTCATTTTTCTCAATTCTTCTTAATTCTGAATATTCACCGGTACATAATGATGTTATAAATATAAGCAGGGAGAAGTTCAAAAAGGCAAAAGAACAAATGACAAAGGCGAGCGTTTCTTGACCGCAAGTAATGACCTACGTAACTCGGGGTCAACGTTGATGGGACATGCTGAGTGGGAACACAAAGGGGCAATTTAGGGAGCGGGTTTTACACGAGTAATGTTCTTCTTTGATGCTTTAAATAGTTTTGTGGTGGCTACCTTATTTGAATGGAAAAGGTTAATCGTCATTTGGAAAAACCATTTTGAACTGGAGTATTTTTATAACTCTTTCAAAATGCTCTTCGTTTATTTTCATCTACTACTTTCATTTTGAACTCAATCTTTTTCTTCCATGTTCTCTCTTTCTCTTTGAATGCTTATCCATGGGATCTCTTGTATATTCACATCAAACCTGACCTACTATTGGATCGTGTTCTCATGTATGTACATTCATTGACAAAACTTAACGAAGTTTCACTTTCATTTTGAACTCAATCTTTTTCCATGTTATTTTCTCTTTGAATGTTTATCCACAGGATCTCTTGTATCTTCACATCACAGCTGGCCTACTATTGAATCTTATTCTCTATGTATGTACAACACTCATTGACAAAACTTAACAAAGTTTCACTTTCATTTTGAACTCAATCTTTTTCTTACATGTTCTCTCATTCCCTTTGAATGCTTATCCACGATAGCTCTTGTATCTACACATCAAACCTGACTTACTATTAGATCTTATTCTCTATGTACACTCATGGATAAAACTTAACGAAGTTTCATATTTTGATATCGCCGTTTTGTTTTGTTTTTAAGGTTACAGAGGCAATATTATTTACACGTTTGTCACCTCGTGTGTCTTCAATAAAGGTCACTGTGCATTAAATAGCTTCCAGAGTTATTGTCTCAATCTTGATATGCATGCTAAAAGATACAAGTTAAGTTTGTCCATAAATGCACTATTTCTTACGGCACCTAGTTTTATTCGGAGGTTTTTACACTGTTTATAGTGTGATGGCTTATTTTTTAAATAAAATAAATAAAATAATTGTTTACAGCCCTTTTTTTACTGCAATATTAAAAATATTGGAATGACCTGGTTTATGAGTGGTTGAAACCCTTTCAGCACTTTCGTCATTTTAATATACTATACTGCTCTAATATTGTATTGGGCTTGTTTGACTCTTGTATCCGGTGCTGAGTAGGAAAAGTCTTGACAAAGTTATTATAAATATTTATATTATAAGTAAACATAATTTCTTATTTAATGCGATGTTGAGAAATAACTCTATCCAGGATGTTAGCTCTTGTAATGTATACCAGAAATTCCCTACTTTTTCACCAGCGCGCGACACTTAAAAGTTTACAAAGACGCTTGGTAAAAAATAAAACCCATTTTGGGTTTTAAAATAACTTATATTCTCCACTTAAATATTAATGTTATCACAGGTGATTCTATATTCAAGAACAAGTCATAAAAATAAGATTTTTATATCAAATCTGCTTATTTTGTATCACCCTCATATGTCATCGTTGATATAAACCAGCAGCCGTGGCTAATTTACAGGATCTAATCCAATATTGAATTAACAAATTCATTTAAATCCCAATTCGCATTTGTTATAAAAATAGAAAGATCGAAAACAAACACGGTGGACTTTGTTGTCGAAAATAATTAACTTAAACAATAATATTAATTTGACTTTAAATGCATATAATTGTACTGAATGTGATAATATTTTCTATTAGTTTTAATACCAAACTTGTATTTAGGACTCGTAACATGAAAATAAAATCGGTAGTTGAAACATACGCGAAGTGGTAAAAAAAAGGTATATTTTAGTAAGAGCGTGGTGATAGGTGCTGAAAAGATGTGGTGTCTTATGCAGGAAAGATGTGGTGACATGGGCAGGAAGAATGTGGTGATAGGTGCTGAAAGTATGTGATAACAGGTACTGAAAGGATGTGATAACAGGTGCTGGAAAGATGTGGTAACAGGTGCTGAAAGGTTGTGATAACAGGTGCTAAAAGGATGTGGTGACATGTGCTGAAAGGATGTGGTGTCCTGTGCAGGAAGGATGTGATAACAGGTGCTTAAAGGATGTGCTAACATGTGCTTAATGAATAGTGACAGGTGCTGAAGAATGTGATAACATGTTCTGAAAGGATGTGATGACATGTTCTGAAAGATGTGGTGACATGTGCTGAAAGGATGTGATGACATGTTCTGAAAGATGTGGTGACATGTGCTGAAAGGATGTGGTGACATGTTCTCAAAGATGTGGTGACATGTGCTGAAAGAATGTGGTGACATGTGCTGAAAGTATGTGATAAAAGGTGCTAAAAGGATGTGCTTGCACTTGTGCTGAATGAATAGTGACAGGTGCTGAAAGGATGTGGTGACATGTTCTCAAAGATGTGGTGACATGTGCAGGAAGGATGTGGTGGCGACGCGGACCAACGCTCGCCGCGCTGCTCGCCGTACTTCTGGCCCTCACCTTGGGTCCACCCAGCTCCGAGGCCGGCATGAAGCTCAAGCTCAAGAAACTCCTCAAAGCCGGGCTGCTGCTGAAGGCCCTCGCTCCCAAGAAATCCATTTCTATCATTCCCTTGCCACTGCCCATCCCCATGAAGGATGAGCCCAAGATGATGATGTACCCGTAAGTACTATCCACAATAGACGTTCTACTCTCACTGTATTGATAATATGAGTAGATCATGGAAGAGAAATTTCGCAAAATTCCTTCTGCTGCCTGTATTCTAGGCCATATCACTTTTAGTATGATATGGGGCTCGTTTTAATGGTGCCTAACGCGTGAAAAAAGTGACTTGCAACCAACGGAAGGACTATAATCATAAAGTTTGGATATATAACAAATATATTGAATTTTGCACATATATGAGTGGACTATTCGAGAAGCCACGTGTGAATTGGTTTTTCTAGCCTATCACCAACCCAGCTTTTCTGTTGATGGATCCAGCCACTGTAGGATGGCTGTTTGTCAGAGGAAGGTTGCTGGAACGATCAACATGGTCCATTCTTATTGGTTATTCGTCCAGACATAATTTCCCCTTTATATTCCCTCTCATATCACCACAACTGAACACTTCTACCTCAAATTTGAATGTGATACCTTCTTTCCATCAAACCTCTTTCGTTGTTAGTGCCCTTCAAGTCGAGTTGGACTTTTGGCGACCATATGGACAAATATTCTCCAATTTGATCTGATATTTGGTCCATATAGTTTTCTCAGCAGTGCTTGATACAGAAATTGTTTGCCAGTGCCTTTTTTCCGTTTATGCCGTTGGCCAAATAGATTTAGCTAATCTGCCTTTTGAGGCGATTTATTTCCCAAGGACAAGAGAGTAGCCTTCTTCTTTACAAGCATAAAGTCGAAAGCTTATCCCAGCTTTCATTCGTCTCCTTTTGTGTTAGCCATCCCATTAGGACGTTGTCCGCCCTCTACCGGAGTTGTACTCACACTAGGAGGTACAAATAGAGAGGCCCACAATACATATCCTATATTCACATATACTGTAGCTACAATCTTTGACAATAAGGGCATGCTGTTTGTTAATAGCGTTTAAAGAAACTGTCTATTGAATACTAAATATTCGTATTGATATATGGTGTGTTAAGTAAGAGAAGGAACCTCACATTTGAAGTGCTGTGTGAAGCAGAATGCCGGTTGACATGAGCGGCATGATGGGAGGCTACGGGGGAGGTGGAGGCGGAGGTTATGGCAGTGGTAACATGAAGGGAGGCGGAGGAGGCGGCGGAGGCTACGGAGGTGGCAACATGAAGGGAGGCGGAGGAGGCGGTGGAGGCTACGGAGGCAGCAACATGATGGGAGGCAGCTACGGCGGAGGAGGCGGAGGCTACGACCGCTAACCTCGCCTTCATCCAGGCTGCTACCATTTGTAAATAGACAACACCATTGTGTTCACCTTGACTCACTTTTGTAAAGTATGAGATACAATAAACTCAGGAGTTTTTGTCGGCTACATATATTCTCATTTCTTCTTCTCATAAACTTAGCTACCAAGATAAACCTGAAGAATCCTATGATAAATTGATTTTATCCCCAAAAATCTCTTCTTTTTTTTTACTGCGGACCAACTATAGGGTCGGGGATACACTCTGTGACTTGATTCTGAAAACCAATTTTAAAATACGATTATATTTACTCTCGAGCTATACAAGTAGGGAGCCATTGCAGGTATCATTGATATGGTCACCAGAATTGTTGATGGATGACTCAACTCGTTAATTTCTATGGTCACTTTGTCCCAACGTTGTTGTCTCTTATATATAGCCGAACAGACTGTAATTCTACAAATTCCGAGATAGTTGGCTCCAGGGGAACCTGGTTAAATCCCCATATCACTATGTTGTTGAGTAACCTAGGAATGGCAGCACCCGCCCAGAATTCGTCGCGTGCTGAATACCTTGGCTGTTAGAACTCTTTCTTAGCCTTGTAACAGCTGCATTACCAAAGGGCAGAAACCCTTTTCGAAAAAAGATTTTTTCGTTTAATATCAAAATTACAGGCTTTGACACGATCAACCTCTCAATTTCGTGTTTCTTAACAATTCTTCATACCCTAATTTTCATACTACAAATACTTTTTGGAGAGTAATGAAGCTCAACTTCTCTCCTTGAGGGACAACTTTCCACAGTTTTTCAAACATATTTAGTTTTAATATTGCGCCCGTGCTCTTTTTATATAAGGCCGACACAGAAATCTCCATTGGAGTTATATACATAGAATATTTCCATAAAAGAGTTTAATTAATATACAACTATTCTACTGATGTGTTACATACAAAGTGAGATCCAAAAAAATCGGGAAATTGGTCATAGCTATTTATTAGCAAAGTTGTTTACAAAATAAACGAATATTATTTGAAATTCTATTTAACATTTCGTTAGTATTTTCTAATTACAGAATCACGTGGAAGTTTTCTCTAAATAAATCTTCCTCATAGCACGCCGCTATTCTGAGGCAATTATTATTTTTAGCAGAATTGTTTCGTTTTATTCTAACGTAGGTGGCAGAATGCAGCGCGCAGCTGTGTAAGTACGGAGAGCTACGTCATCGCTGACCAATGGGAGGCCAGCTGGCGGACCGCCAGAGGGAGCTCGCCACCTTCTAGAAGATTCTTACCACGTCGCCACTAGAGAACAAATACCACAGCTGCGGCTTTAATTCTTTTGTAAATTCTTTAAAATATTCATTGTAAAGAGAGTTAAAATAAATTCATTTGTAAAGCTTGGGATAATTGCCTGACCAAAGATAAGTACATTTGTTTCTTTAAGCTAGTATAAAACATTCTATTCAATTAAGCCTAACGAGAACAAATTGTTTTGTAAACATTCATTCTGCTTTTCCTCCTTGCGTATTTGCCAAGTGGGAAACAAAACATTGGTGCCGAAACCCGGGAATAAATCTATTAAATAATTATTTAAATATAAATAATTATAATTCATTTTTGAAATATATTATTAAAAAATTAATAATAGCAAAAATTAAAAATGGCTGCCAAATTTAAAGCTACTTTAAATATTCTTGAATTTCATTTCAAACAAGTGGATTATTTTGAGCAAATTTCGCTCAAGATAATTGAAGCGAAGGATGATGCAAATTTACAGACATTTAAACAAGATATTTTAGATATAAAATCTAACATTGAAAAAACTTATTGTAATCTTTTAACATTTTCTGAATTTGATGATGAAGTTTACTTTTCTAGAGAGTTATGCAATACAATGATAATCTTAGAAATTTAGTGGGGAATATCAATAAAGTATCATGTACAGCCATTTCAAGCAAAATTGATGATCTAAATCAATCAACCACAAGTAAAATAGAACTTCCTAAATTTAATTTACCTTCCTTTTCTGGTGATGTTAACGAATGGCTTAGTTTCAAGCAATTGTTTTCTCTGTCTATTGATTCTAATACCGCTCTAACTGATTCACAAAAGCTGCAATATTTACAATCAGCTGTTACTGGAGACGCTGAACGACTTATTAGGGGATTTCCTATTATTGATGAAAACTATGCCCATGCTTGGGCCACATTGGTCTCCAGATATGATAACAAAAGAGAACTTGCCTTTTCACAATGTACAAAATTATTCACTTTAAAACCTTTAAAACTAATAAATTCCAAGGCCATTTTCGAACTACTAGATATATGTAATGAAGCCATGAGAAATTTTAAATCACTGGGCTTGGAGAGAAATACACTTGTTGATATCTTTCTAATACATTTCCTACAAAGAAAAATAGGTGATGATTTGAAAAGGCAATGGGAATTGACGTTGATAGATGATGGCTTTCCATCCTACGAAAATTTTATTATGTTTCTTGAAAAACAAGCAAAAAGTTTGCAATCGATAAAAGGTTATGCTAAAGAGGATAAATCTGTAATGAAACAAACACATGTATATAATTCTATTTCAAAAGGTGATGATAAATGCCTATTATGCAAAAATTCACATCCTATATTCAAATGTGACAAGTTCCATAAAAGTTCTCTCCTTGAAAGATGGAACATAGTCAAAACCAATAACCTTTGTTTCAATTGTTTGCGATCCAACCACAGAGTAACGTCATGTAAAATCACTATGCATTGTAAATCATGCAACAAAAAACATCACACTCTTTTGCATTCCTTCCAACCCGAACCTTTGAATACCACTTCAATTAAAGCTCCAATTGCCCAATCTAGCGTTTCATGTTTTCTCAGTGATACAACAAAGCCCAATGAGACAATCTTATTATCTACTGCTATCGTGAGAGTGAGAGCAGTAAATGGATCGTTTCATCCATGCAGAGCTTTGATTGATACTGGTTCTCAAAGAAGTCTAATAACAGAAAATTGTCGTGAAAAGTTGAATCTACCTGTTAAAAAGAGCCAACTCACAGTTTTTGGAATTGGTAACCAACCAATACAGCAGTCTGCTAGTGTGACTTTTCTTCAATTTAAGCCTCATTTTTCTGATAGAATATTCAAAATTTCATCCATAATACTCGATCAAATCACTGTTGATTTATTTAATTTTCTGATAAATAGAGATAATTGGCCTCATCTTAAGAATACTTTATTAGCAGATCCCAATTTTGATAAAACGAGTCCCATTGATTTAGTAATTGGTGCAGACCTAGCCCCATTTTTATATACAGGAAAACTACGATTCCAAAATCATCCAGGACCCACTGCCTGTAGTTCCAAGTTAGGATGGATACTTTCAGGAAATGTTTCCAGTTCTGAGACTGGAAACAGCTATATCTCATTATGCTCAACGTCCCAAGGAGATGATAATCTGCGAAAGTTCTTTGAATTGGAATCGGTTCCTGCCGCTCTTCCATTGACTAAAGAGGAGAAGAGTTGCGGGGACATTTATGACAAGAACTTTTGCATATCAACAGATGGAAGATATTCTGTTGGTCTACCGTTTAAATCTGTGCCTAATCTCGGAGACTCACGTCAGAATGCCATGAAACGATTTCTTGCTCTTGAGAGAAAATTGCACAAATCTTCGAATCTTCTTCAGCAATATAAGGATTTCATGATGGAATATCTTTCTCTCAACCACATGGAGCTCATTCCGAAAAAGGAACGTGACAAACCATCAGACAAGTGCTATTATATACCTCACCATTGCGTTCTGCGTGATCAGAGCAGCACTACTTAATTAAGAGTAGTGTTTGATGCATCGTGCAAAACGAGCAACAATTACTCCTTAAATGACTTTCTTCATACTGGACCAAAATTGCAGCATGATATTTTCAATATTCTTGTGAAGTTTCGTACTAATCCTATAGCTTTTACGGGAGATATTGAGAAAATGTACAGACAGATAAAAGTG
Source organism: Cordylochernes scorpioides (assembly GCA_030710605.1). Classification (NCBI taxonomy): domain Eukaryota; kingdom Metazoa; phylum Arthropoda; class Arachnida; order Pseudoscorpiones; family Chernetidae; genus Cordylochernes; species Cordylochernes scorpioides. The sequence goes on from CP092876.1 coordinate 75,233,211, forward strand.
AACTCTTCTGATCTCGACTTTCAGAGAATCTTCTGGAGAAATAGTCCATTGGAATCTTTATTGGAGTATAGATTGCTCACAGTAACTTATGGAATGTCGTGTGCACCATATCTTGCTATCCGTACCTTGATGCAACTTGCCACCGACAAAGAACTCCTGTTCCCAGAGGCATCTAAAATCATAAAAACTGATTTTTATGTAGACGACCTACTTTCTGGCGCAACAACAATCGAAGAAGCAAAAGTTCTCATTGATGATATCCGTAAAATCCTTTTTTCTGGTGGCTTTTGCATAACAAAATGGATGTCAAATGTCCCTGAGGTTCTTTCAGAGGTACCAGAAGCGCTGAAAGCACATGATTCATATGAAATCGGAGATAATTCATCTGTTAAGATTCTTGGGATAAATTGGAATCCATCCACGGATAATTTCACAATTACAGTCAATTCACTAAAAGACGTATATTCTAAAAGACAATTGTTATCGGACATTTCTCGAATTTATGACCCTTTGGGATGGTTATCACCGGTGATCATTAGCTTCAAGATTCTGTTCCAAACTTTGTGGAAACAGGATTTGGATTGGGATGATCCCTTGTCTGAATCGTTGTGTTCTCATTGGAGGAGAGTGAAAATGGATTTGACCATGCTAAATCATATTAAAATTCCTAGATATATTTCCTGCAAGGGACTTATACATTCTTTGGAACTCCATGGATTTTGTGATGCTTCCGAATCTGCATATTCATCAGTTGTTTATATGAAATCTCGTTTTAAATCTGGTCAGGTTCAAGTCACATTGATTGCTGCCAAGACAAAAGTCGCTCCCTTGAAGGCAACGTCAATACCTCGTCTGGAGCTTTGCGCTGCTCTTCTCCTTTCAAATTTATATGATTCCATTTGCAGCTCATTGCTGTTGCAGATTGACCGAGTAATTTTGTGGACAGATTCCCAGATTGTTTTATGTTGGATAAAATCTGAATCAAAACATTGGAAACCTTTTGTTGGTAACCAGATTGCAGAAATTCAGCGACTAACTCTGCAATCTTCTTGGTACTATGTGTCTACCAAGGATAATCCTGCAGATTGCGCCTCCAGAGGTATAACTTCTTCAGAACTAGTAAACCATTCACTTTGGTGGAATGGTCCTGATTGGCTATCAAACTCAAGTTTACAAGATCCGCTACCAATCACATATGAACTTCCAAAAGAAGTTCGTCATGAAAAAAGAAAGACTGTTCCGATTGTTCATTTCACTACTTGTCCTATTATAGACTTTATTTTTAAATTCTCAACATTCAGGAAGCTGAGCAGAGTTACGGCATGGCTCCTAAGATTTATTCACAATGCTAGACACAGCAGCGACAAAATAAAACACACAGAATTGTCCTCTAATGAGCTCGATAATTCAATTCGAACTCTTATTCAAATCATTCAAATTTCAGAATTTAAAACTGAAATTCAATGTTGTAATCAAAGCAAAGTACTACCAACAAACTCAAAACTTTTATCCTTAAACCCATTTATTGATTCATCAGGAATTCTACGTGTAGGAGGTCGACTGCGCAAATCCAACCTGCAATTCAATGAGAAGCATCCAATAATTCTTCCTCATAACCATTTTGTTACAGAATTGATTGTTCAACAATTCCACGTAGAGCATCTTCATACTGGTCTCCAATTAACTCTGTGTGCCATCCGACAAAAGTACTGGATCCGGTAGAATTCTAGTAAAAAAGCTCATTAATCGTTGCATGACATGTTTCAAGACGAAGCGCCAAGTGTCAAAACAAATCATGGGAGATCTGCCTATCCATAGAATCATACCCTCAAGCCCTTTTAGCAAAACAGGAATAGACTTTGCAGGACCATTTATAACTAAACCTAATGTCATAAGAACAAAAGTAACATTAAAATCATATATAGCATTATTCATTTGTTTCTCAACGAAGGCTATTCACCTTGAGATAGTTTCAGATCTGTCAACCCCTGCCTTCCTCGCTGCTTTTAGAAGAATCATCTCTCGTCGAGGAAAACCCTCTGATATTTTCACCGACAACGCTACTAACTTTAAAGGAGCTAAGAATATTTTGAATAATATACATCAACTTGTAAAGGATTCTTCAATTCAAAGTTATGTCGCTAATGAACACATCACTTGGCATTTTATACCTCCATCTGCTCCAAACTTCGGCGGCATTTGGGAAGCAGGAATTAAATCATTGAAGTATCATCTCCTAAGGTGTTTAAAATCTGCAGTTTTAAATTTTGAAGAACTCAATACTCTGACAAGTCAAATTGAAGCGTGCTTGAATTCTCGCCCGTTGTATCCGATGAGTTCGGATCCAAATGATTTCAACCCTCTCACTCCAGGACATTTTTTGATTGGAAGACCATTAACAGCACTCCCAGAGCCCAGTTATCACCCTAATGACAACTACTTAACTAGATGGAAATTAATTCAAAAGGCCAGAGATGTTTTCTGGCAAAGATGGTCCAGGGAATATCTAAACAATCTGCAACAACGGTCCAAGTGGAAAGGACCCTCTTCCAACCTGAAGGTTGGAGATTTGGTGTTGGTAAAAGACTTTCCTATACCTTCAATGCAGTGGAGCCTTGGCCGCATCACCAAGGTGTCACCTGGAGCGGATGGCAATGTCCGAGTTGTGGAACTTCAAACAGAGAAACAACATCATCTTATAAGACCCATCTCGAAGATTGCACTTCTGCCATTCTAATTCTTCTTCTTCTTCTTAAAAAAAAAAAAAAAAAACTTTCTACACTATGTGATCCTTTTCTTTTGCCTTGTGTGTGGACTACGTCCACAGGAGGGGAGTATGTTTCGTTTTATTCTAACATAGGTGGCAGAATGCAGCGCGCAGCTGTGTAAGTACGGAGAGCTACGTCATCGCTGACCAATGGGAGGCCAGCTGGCGGACCGCCAGAGGGAGCTCGCCACCTTCTAGAAGATTCTTACCACGTCGCCACTAGAGAACAAATACCACAGCTGCGGCTTTAATTCTTTTGTAAATTCTTTGAAATATTCATTGTAAAGAGAGTTAAAATAAATTCATTTGTAAAGCTTGGGATAATGCCTGACCAAAGATAAGTACATTTGTTTCTTTAAGCTAGTATAAAACATTCTATTCAATTAAGCCTAACGAGAACAAATTGTTTTGTAAACATTCATTCTGCTTTTCCTCCTTTCGTATTTGCCAAGTGGGAAACAAAACAAGAATGGTTATTCAAACTGAAACAGTTAAAATCAAATAAGCCATTTGTTTGATTACAATGTGATTACAATCTTATTGTTTAAACGTTCATTCCCTGACTTGTATCAAAAAACTATAAGGAAAGTTTCTTGCACAATTTTATTTCTCAATCTAGTTTATAGTTAGAAGTTATACTTCTAGTTGCTCCTGTTGAAGGGCATGTTAAGCCCGTAAACTATATAAGTGTTATATAGTTATATAAGTGGAAATAGAAAAAAATCGTGTCAATGTCAAGACTTCTTTACAAGAAGATGATGTCCTTATTGCCAAAGCCGTCTTCACGCCACAAGAGAAAGGATGCGAAGCTACTAGGGACAAAGTTTAAAGTCGCCGAGGGAATTCTTGGCAGAAGCACGTTATATCCATGTCAGTATCTACAATATTTGCAATCTGTGGGTTACAGCTATAATAACTTATAACCCCAGTGGGATATATTCAGGTTCCTGACTGAGAGGGTTAAAGTGTGAGCTAGAAGTTGTTTATAAATCTCTCTATTTCAGACTTAATGCTTGATATTTACTTATAATTACTGAATATTTTCAGTGAAGTGTTGAAGAATTCCTCTAAAGACTCAGAAAGGGCTTTGGAGAAAAAACCCTGAGTGACTGCAAGTTCCAGTTAAGAACCCCTCAAGTTTCTGCCAACAAGACTGATTCTGAAAAGATCTCAGATACGAAAATGCATGACCGAGTCTAATTTTGAAAACAAGAAACGTATTCTGCTTTGGTAGCTAATGCTATTATACGATATTGTCCTTTTAATATTTTTTTTTTTTAAGTTGTCTTAAAATAATAAAAATTAACATTATACAAACATATTTAATAAAATCATAAATGTCCTTATTTAAATAAAAATATACATACAATTATCAAAGGATATATAGATAATATTTTAAAATCCAACTCAATGAACTGCAACAAACTTTTCTCAAATTAACTTTGAGACTCTGGTGTATGTATGTTTATATTTAATATTGATGTTTATTTTGGTAGTCAATTTTAATTCTAGTCGTTTAAGTCAATCTGGTTTTTAGGTATTAAAATACTCAAAAAATATAATAATTGCTGTTTTAATGATCCGTTACTCGCTCCTCAATTGTAAAGATAAAAGGATCTTTAAAAATGCGCTTAATTATTCGAGGTTAAAATATTCAATGCTTGCCAAGATAGGATTTAAATGGAATATAAAAGCTTTACGAACTTTGGAATATTCCCCAAAATATTTACTATATAATAAGCGGCATATTTTCACTTCTAAGTCGAATATATTGAATTTTAAATATAGCGGATTTTTGAAAAATAATGAAGACAAAACTATTCCACCAGAATATAAGGCTTCCTTGGAAAATTTTGACGTTTTACAAAGGTAAGTTTCTAAAATATATAATCTAGAATAATCTTATAAAATTTCGGAATATTTAGCATACTGTATTGAGTATCCATTCTCTGTGTTTGTAATGTTTGAAAATAAAAGATAGTTGACATAAAAAGATGAAATAATTTTTTTATTCTCCATGCTCCATCTCAATGCTGTATTTGTAGCAAATTATTATTAGTAACTTTTGTGTTTCTGTTTTTTAATAGAAGGTATTCAATATTTAAAATGATAAATATATTAAAGTCAAACCTTAGTATAACATCACTTGGAAACAAGATTTTAATGTTGTCATCACTGTGTTGTTTTATAAACAGAGTTAAGACTTTCATTTTTAGAGTTTATATTGTAACTATGTTTCTGTCATAAAAAGAGGTACAGGTTCCACTGTATTCCTGTATGAATGAAGCCATTACCATAATGAATGTGTGTACTTTTAGTAAGCAATGTCATCTATCGCTTATAACTTTAATGTGAAAATCATAATCATGTTTAAAAGTTCAGAAAATGTCATTAAATCAACAAAAATTAATAATGACAAATAGTAAACTCAAAAGTAAACATTGACATCCAGTTTATCTGAAGGTACACCAAATTGATGTATTCCTACATAACTACAAGTAAACATTGACATCCCATCAACCCTGCCATGACCGGCAACATCAAAGACTTTCCTTTTCCTTAAGTTTTGTCCATGAGTGTACATCATCATCTAAGACCATCTCTGAGCCATCCATCATGTGACATCATTTCACTCTGTTCTGAGCAATTCTTGTCACATCCTCATTTCTTCTAATTCCAGACCTTTCAGTTAGATGATTTAACCAATACCTTTTTTTTTTTTATCCTTATAACATATGGTACAAGCCCTTATAGTCATGGTGGGTAAAAGGTGGTGACAGCTTTTACTGTAAGTGCACCACATGTCTACACATGTGAAAAGCAATTCAATCTTTGCACTTACAAGTGGGCCAGAGCCCTGTTTAGTTACTTGCACTCGCTGGTGGGGCTGGACTTTATCAAGAATCGGGAGTCATTAAAGCATTTTTTAATTTTTTTTTTCAATTTTTTTTTTTTTAGAAAAAAAAAGTGTCCAAAGCAGTATTTGATCCTGAGTCATTGTAGTGGGTGGAAACCAACAAATTAAACCACTCGTTCACCAACTTCCAAACCAATCCTTTCTTGGTCTACCACACTCTTCTTTCTTTAAGGAGTCTCCCTCCACTATGGTCAATAGATCTTGATGATTATTGGATCAAATCTCATGTAAACTTTCATTCATTATTCATTTTATTCATTAATTTCTTCATTTAGAAGGTATTCATTAAATCTCTGAGTTTGTCATCCTATCTCTCCATATTTGAACTAAAGGCTCTATATATGAACTCAAGAATTCTTCTATCACACCAGATATCAAAAGATTTCATTTACCTCTCTGCTTCTTTTATCATGATCATGTCTTCAAATCCATGCAGGAATACACACATACACACTGACCAAACATCATTTTCTTTAAACTTCCTTTCCATATTTAAATATCATCTTAAAAGCATTGTTATTTTCTCCAAAAAACATCATTTTGAACAGAACTTTTGTCTGAAAACTTATAATACAAGAAAATAAGACCTAATCCAAATAATTTAATAGTGTGTTATACACACATTATTAAATTATTTGGATTAGGTCTTATTTTCTTGTAATATAATCTATAATCCAAATTGTGCTTTATCATTTTGTTTGAAGATGCCAACAATGTTGTTACAGAAACCTTGTATATAAATTACTTATTTGGATTTTATCCTTGTTTCCTCAATCATTTCTAAGCATTTATAAGCAGAATTGTCCAATACAGTATTAGAGCTCTAAGAAGTGGTCTGGTAGATTAAATTGGTGAAACCGCTGGGAGGGTTCACCACTGATGATCCAAGTCCTCCCAATATATTTTTTCATCGTAGTAAGGACAGTAGAAGTTTGTTTTATGTGTAAAATAAACATTTGGTACCTTAATGTTTTAATTTTTTATATATAGATGGTGCGTTATTGCTTTATATTAAACATACCATTCACCCAATCATGGAGATAAGAAAGAAGAAGATTAAACTTGATAAGGCACAATTTGGATTATAGATTATAATCTTGTTTACCCACTTGATAACAGTAACTATTTAAAAACATGCTGTGGTAAAATTTCTCATTCAGTACTTTTGTCTGAAGATGGTAACAAGGCTGTTACCGAAACATCACACACTATTTATTTATTTGAATTTGGTCTTATTACCTTGTGTTTAAGAAGATTAAACATATTTCAGTCGGGTTGTGATAATATTGATGAGTTATCTGTACACACCATAGCCAACTGTTATAGAAATACCTTGCTATAACAACATCACTTGGGAGACCAAGATTTGCTCATGTTACAACCACAGTTATAACAACCAGACATTAAAACTAGGGACTTTTGAATTATGATGTTATAACAAAGTTGTGCCTAAACACAAGGTAATAAGACCAAATAAATAAATAGTCTGTGACGTTTCGGTAACAGGGTTGTTACAGAAACGTCACACACTATTTATTTGGATTTGGTCTTATTACCTTGTGTTTATAATCTATAATCCAAATTGTGCCTTATCAAAGTTGTGCCTGTTATAATGAGGGGTTCCACCGTATTTTATAAATTTGAGAGAGATGACATTTTGTAAATGTTTTCTCAGTTTAAAATCAGTGTAATTGAGAAAATGATAATGTTAAGAACCTGATAAGGCACAATTTGGATTATAGATTATTAACACAAGGTAAAAAGACCAAACCCAAATAAATAAATAGTGTGTGACGTTTCGATAACAGTGTTGTTACCATCATCAGACAAAAGTGCCGAATCTCTTCATTAACACTTTTGTCTGATGATGGTAACAATGCTGTTATCAAAAGGCAACACACTATTTATTTATTTGGATTTGGTCTTATTACCTTGGGTTTGTAAAGAACCTAAATACACCTATCCCCCGATTTACACGGTACTTGTTTTACACGTTTTCGCTTTTACACGGTTTTCCAAATAAGTTTTTTTTTTTTTTTTATCGCACTATATTAAATGCTACTGTGATTGAACACATGCGCTGTGTACACATCTCACGAGGAATCCCGAGCTCATGTGCTGACTACATATTTTAACCTGTGAATTCATTTTATTTTTATTTCTGTGTACACCTATCCCCCGATTTACACGTTTTTCTCAGGAACGTATCTACCGTGTAAATCGGGGGATAGGTGTATTCAATTTTTTATAGATTCTCAAAAAGCATCACAAGCCAAAAAAGACCCAAACTGATATTTAAACTAGAGATGACCATGATAAGGTATAATTTGTATTATAGATTAGAATCTAAAGGGAATGAGGGATTTGGTCTTGGTACCTATAGAGATGGCCATCTTTGTAGTCCAAGTAACAAGACAGGATAGCACCAAAAATTATTAGACAGATTTGACAGTTCATCTAGAAGGAAAACAGATTTCAAGCCAAGGGTGGATGGCACTTTTTTATATGGCATTGTTTAGCAATTCATCTAAAAGAGAATGGCCTATGGCAGAGGTCAGTAAACTGCTGCTTGTAAGCCACATGCGGCTCTTTGGATGTAAAGCTGTGGTTCTTTATATAGTTCCATATGTAAATATTATTTATGCGAGTACTATTTAGTGTTGGCAAGAAAAAATGTTGTGGCTCTTTAAAAACTTTGAAATTTTGAAAATTGTAATTTTTGACTCTTCCGACTCAAAAGTTTGCCGACCCCGGCCTATGGCCATACCACAATGAAAACACCAGTTCTCATCCTATCACCAAAGTTGAACAATGTCGGACCCGGTCAGTACTTGGGAGGGTGCCACATGGGGTGCTGTAGGCTAATTCCTAAAAGAGAAAACTTTATTCCAAATCCCGAAAATAATTCTATGGAGACTTCTACAGTATCAGCCTCCAAGTCGCATAATGGGAAGTTGTCTTATAGTGTTATTTGGATGGAGTGATGTTCCATATTGGCTGACTATCATTTTGGAGATGTTGTGAGGATGATCTCTGAAGTGAGCTTTCCAGTAGAAACTTCCTGTAAAGGACACCTAATTACAGAGTCAAAGTGTCCTTTAAAGAGAGGTGTGCTCTTACCAGAGAGTTGCAAAAGGTAAAAAATGGTAATTTTGCAAATGAAAACTGTCTTTTATAGAGTGGTGTCCTCTAGCGTGAGTGTCCTCTCATGGAAGTTCTACTGTAGTGGATTAATGTTGGAAGGGGGAAGGTAATCAAATGGAGAGTTTCTGGAAGATAAGCCAGAGGTGTGTGGGGAGATTTGGCAACCATCATGACTGGGTGAAGTAGAATGTGTCTGCCTTTGTCATTAAGACTGGGAGCACTACTCAGTGGCAGGCCGACTTAGCTCTAAAAGAAATGGCCGCCTCTGACATGAGGAACAGATGCCATGTACAGTCGCTCCTAACATGGAGTACAGACTCATCCTGTATCCCTGGATTAGGAGCCCTTACAGGGTACTATCAGCCGGGCCAGCTGAGCCCAGGTTTTTTAGTGAGCTTGTTACTGCTCCCCCTCCTCCTTTTTCATCCGGGCTTGGAACCGTCAAAGACGGAGTTAGAGGTGTATGGGATTTGTTTGAATTGTAAGTCAATGCAAATCCCTGAACTCAAGTTGACCCCGAACTACAAGGCTATGTATAATAGAACTTTCTCTAACACACTGCTCCTGAACTTATCAAAGGACTATTCTATTTTTTTATATAAAAACTATTTTAAAGTTTCACCAATAAGAAATGTCAAGACCCCCTAGTAGTAAATATAAAAGAAGAAGAGCAAGTGAAAAGGTGAGAGGGAAAGGTAGATTAGGGGGATAATAAAGGGGGGGAGGGGACTGTAAATAAACTCAGTACATCCTCCCTCCTCCAGCTGTTGTGAACTCAGGTGGGCTAATTTAGTCAGCTCCCACACTGGGTCAAATGCCAAGGCCAAACCTGACTCTCAAATGTTGATGTAAAGGGGCATAATGGGAAGTTGTCTTATAGTGTTATTTGGATGGAGTGATGTTCCATATTGGCTGACTATCATTTTGGAGATGTTGTGAGGATGATCTCTGAAGTGAGCTTCCTAGTAGAACCTCTCTGTAAAGGACACCTAAATGACAGTTGTTTTAAACACAAGGTAATAAGACCAAATCCAAATAAATAAATAGTGTGTGACGTTTTGGTAACACCTTGTTACCATCTTCAGACAGTAACAAGGTGTTACCGAAACGTCACACATAATTTATTTATTTGAATTTGGTCTTATTACCTTGTGTTTATAATCTATAATCCAAATTGTGCTTTATCATGACATTTTTTTTTACTTATCTCAATAAAATATAATAAGACCTAATCCAAATAATTTAATAGTGTGTGACGTTTCGGTAACAACATTGTCACCATCATCAGACAAAAGAATAAAATGTTGTATGAAGAAAAAGAATACAATGTTGTTGCCAAAACGTCACACACTAATAAATTATTTGGACATTTTATTATTTTTTCTGATGATGGTGACAATGTTGTTGCAGAAATGTCTCACATTATTAAATTATTTGGATTAGGTCTTATTTTCTTTTATTATAATCTATAATCCAAATTGTGCTTTATCATTACTTATCTCAAATACATATGATACAATGATAATTCATAATAAATAAGAAAATAAGACCTAATCCAAATAATTTAATAGTGTGTGACGTTTCGGCAACAGCATCATCAGACAAAAGAATAAATGCAATGTGTCTGATGATGGTGATAATGCTGTTGCCGAAGCGTCACACAATATTAAATTATTTGGATTAGGTCTTATTTTCTTGTATTATAATCAATAATCCAAATTGTGCTTTATCATTCATAATGGATAGTTAGCAACTCCTTTTACTATAAGTTGTTCCACATATTTACCCATATAGACAAAGCAGATTGATTTTGCACTTTTAAGTTTAATATAAAGCCATAACGTGCCATCTATATATTAAGCAAATGATCACAAGGTAATAAGACCAAATAAATAAATAATGTGTGACGTTTCGGTAACAACATTGTTACCATCATCAGACAAAAGTACTGTTGTCATTGACAGTCATGTTGACATTCAGTACTTTTACAACGTCTTGAAAGTCTGTGTTGCATTGAAGTCGTTGAATTACTTGAAGGGGTATAACATTGATCAGCTCATTGACTGAGAAAATTATACTATTCAACAGAAGAAACTGGGTAATGGCTAGAAGAGGAGGATGTTTGACAACGGGGGGTTTCTGTAGGGAATTCTTATCATGTAAATGTTGTAATACTGTTTTCTGATGTGTGTGCTTGAATAGTGTTTTCAGCTGTTGACTAGAAGTCAATAAAATTTTTTAAATATTCAGTACTTTTGTCTGAAGATGGTAACAAAGCTGTTACCAAAATGTCACACACTATATATTTGGATTTGGTCTTATTACCTTGTATTTGTAATCTATAATCCAAATTGTGCCTTATCATATCAAGCAAATGAAAACATTAAGACACGAATGTTTTCATTTTCTCTATACTTATTAGTTTGCTAGAGAGTTCTGTTTAGTTACTTGCACTCACTGGGGGCATTAGACTTTCAGAAGAATTGGCATTCGTTGAAGTATTATTTTTCTTCAGAAAAAAAAAAAATTCCCAATGCTGGATTCAATCCTGAGTCATGGGTTGTTGATAAATCAACAGTGTGAACCAATTCTCCACTTGAATAACTGATCGTAGAAGAGGAGAGTAAATTAAACTCTTTTGACATCTTCATTGTGACCCCTAAACTGCCTCAAAATGCTTCTGAACACACTAAGGCCTCAGTAGAAGACTTCAGCACCCACTTCTTCTTCTTTCTTATCTCCACTCAATGACACTAAGGTATCAAGCTTGTAAAGCTTGTTGATGGTGTCTGCCGGGGAAGAGTAGAGCTCATCAATGGATGAGTCAATACAGTCAATAATATGTCTTGGGATTGCAGGCTGAGAATTGCACTTAGTACATAATGGGAAAACCCTGTAACCATTCTGGAAAGTCATTGTCCATCCACTAAGGGGGCTGAACTGCCCACTTTGGGAACCTCCAATATAGATAGACTTTGTTATGCATTTAGTATATTCTGACATCAGGGCTCCTCTACACATTGGCATTTCCCTCTAGCATATGGTCAACACAAAGTCACAAAGTGATACAGTCTTCCATGAAAAACCATAGCCTAAAAACATGGCTAAAAACCTGGTCTCTCCTAGAGAATGGTCTTATATCAGAAACACTGTTATGTCGGGTCAATTCAAATCAGGAAGAGTCAAATGAAGTGGAGACTCTGTGATGAGAGACTACCTCCAGGAGAGATTAGGATAACCATTTTGAAGATAGAGGTTGCCTGGCCGGCATTCCTAGTTCTTAAAATTAAGAGACACTTCGGCCAGAAAAGGTTTTTAATTTTCTCGATGTTTCGACAAAGATCTTTTTTTCCTCGTCAGGGAAAAAAAAATGCATTAGACTTTATGCAAAATGCTCCGATTTTCATTTTTTTTCCTGATGAGAACAAAAGATTTTTGTTGAAAGGCCAAGAAAATAAACTTTTCTGGCCAAAGTGTCTCTTGATTTTAAGAACTAGGATAACCATGTTTTTAGGCCATGGCCATGTAAGTACTGTAAGACCAAATGCAATTGCCCCATCACCTTCATCTCTAATCCAAATTGTTTGTTTTTTTTACTTATCCTTAGTACACGTGGTACAGGCCATGATAATCATGATGGGTAGAAGTAGGCGACTGCTTTTACTGTAAGTGCACCACATGTCTATACATGTGAAAAGCAGTTCGACTTTGCACTTACAAATGTGCCAGAGCCCCGTTTGGTTACTTGCACTCGCTGGTGGGGTTGGACTTTTGCAAGAATCAGGGGTCATTGGAGCATTTTTTTTAAATCAGAAAAAAGCGCCCATGAGAGATTCAATCCCGGGTCGTAGTGGTCGAAAACCAACGGTTTAGACCATCTTTCCACCAACCACCACCCACCCAAATTGTACCTTATATAAGCTGAGGAAAGAAAATCTCAACAATCTGAGAGGAAGAGAGGGCTCCACTCTCACATTACCTTTCTGAGCAGGAAACTTGAGCTGAGGCAGCATCCTGGAGCTGCTGGTGTTAAAGGCCTTCAAGTCGCAAGCTTTTTGTAAATGATGGAAACTCTTCTCCCACTTCCTTCCTCTCTCTCCCCACTAAAGAATTTAAGACAACGATAATCTATTATATATTTATAATTATATGTAATTCTGCTGTCCTCAAAGCATATGTCCATAGTTCATCTAAAATACCTATTCCAAGAATCTAGCATCAGTATCACTATAAAAGTAGTTCGAAAAATGCAATATAACAACGGTATGGTAGATTAAACTGGCAAAACTGCTGGGAGGGTTCACCACTGATGAACCAGGCCTTCCCATAAATTTTTCTATCGAAGTAAGGGCAGTAAAATGGTTAATTTTTAAAAGAATCATACGCGTCTATAATAGTTTCGAATTTTGATAATAGATGGCATGTCAATGCATCATAATACAATGATAAACTCTTTATTCACTATTAAAGATACACAAGTTGAGGATAAGAGCTTCTTCTATAAGAGGATGATAAAAATCTACCAATATTTTAATGAAAATGAAATTGTTAACTCATATGAATTCAAAGAAGACATTATTGACATAAACATAAATAGAAATCAAAGAATCATATCATTAGATGTTGAATCAATGTTTACTCTTCAATCCCTATACCCACAATTATGGATACATTAAACCTTGTGATTCTTTATTTCGACTTAGATCGCTATGTCCCCCTAAGGACACTTGCACTTTAAACATAAACAAAAATTTTGAAAGAAAAGAAAGAAAGATATTCAAATATGTACAGAATTAGTATGCAAGTTAGTTAGATGAAAAGATTTAAATATCAACACAATTGATATATGTGGCAATATCGTTGCGGAATTTCTTGTTGTTGGATGCGAATGGTGATATTTGATTGAAGCGCAGCCGTTTGAGTGGAAGTTGCAGCATACAGTTAGGAATAATCAGGACACGTGATTGTTTTGAAAATAAAAGGCAACTGGATTGGAGGGAAGAAGGTTTGAGAAGGAGCGGGTTTGATTGTTCCTTATCTGATCACATGGCGGTGATTGACATAGCTATGAGCTGAGCTGAGAGAGAGATCTCTAGAACAGATGTTACCTTGGTGGGAGCAAGTCGAAGGCTGATCCGAACTCGGTGGGAGCCAAGTCGTTACTGCAGGTGTTGTTCCTATGAGAGCGAAAACCTAACTGACCATCCTTGGCGTTTCGATTTAACACCAAGACTCCGTTTCTCTCTGATTGGTTGAGAGATGATCACATGCTTTTTCCCTATTGGTTGACCTATTTAGATGCTATCTTTTGATTGGCCCGCGGCTTTCCTTGATGGAAGCTGTGGTCTGCTTGATAGGAAGTGTCGAGTGCTATTTTGACTTTATTTACTTCCGTGTTATCAAATACGTCCTATCTTGGGTCGGAAGTATGGGATGTCTCTATACTAATATAACTTCTGTGGATATTGGATACGTCCTGTCTTTGCCGGAAATATTGGGTGTTAGCTTTAACATTTATAACTTCTGGTCACTAGAGACGTCCGGTTTCTGCCCCTGCAATATTGACACAGGGGTGCCCAGAATAGTCGTGCCAGCTTTAGGTCTACTTCCTATATCTTAATGCTACTTGCTTCCCTCCAGTTACCTTGTTCTTTATTAAGTCTTCGAAAATCATACATGGTACATACATAGTGGGTCGGGGTTGCATTTAATTATATACAAATTATGACAGATGCGCCCCCTACATGTGAAGAATTCAAGAAGGGGTTAGCCTGAGAGAATTCTGTAAAATGAAAAATAATTTTGTGGGAAAATTAGTTGTAGGTATTGAGGGGCTATATACAAGCATTGCTGGTGACATAAGTAAGATAGAATGGGGTTGATGATATAGGTTGAGTATAATTAATAGAAATCAAAAAATTTTTTAATTGTAAGAAATCAATGAAGGTTATGGTACATAGTGGGTAACAAAAAAAATGCGCCTAAACGAATTCTACTCGAGATAAGAAATGATATCGAGGGAGTTCTATTAAGGCTTTTGAAATCAAATAAAAATAATATAAAAATAGTTGAATGAAATCAAAATTGAATGTGTTTGGTTGAAAAAGAAAAATATTTTGTTGCATGGTGACAAAGACAACTGCTTAGTTACTTTTTTGCTCGAATTCTGAGAAAAAGGAATCGAGGAAATTTCATAAGGTGCTTTGAAATCAAAACAAAATGAAATAAGAAGTTGAATGAAATCAAAATTGAATGTGTTTGGTTGAATGGTGAGAAAAAAAAAGAAGAATGCCTAACCATATTCTAGCTCGAAATTGGGAATGAAATCGAAGGAATTCTATTAGGTCTTTGGAGAAATCAAAAATAAAAATAAAATAAGAGTTTTTTGAGCGACATCAAAGTTGAGTGTTTGGTTGAATGGTGAAAAAAAAAAGGAAAAATGCCTAATTACTTTTTTTGCTTGAATTTTGGAAAGGAATTCGAGGAAATTTCATAAGGTCTTTTGAGAAATCAAAATAAAAATAAAAATAAGAGTTGAACGAAATCAAAGTTGAGCGTTTGAAAAAAAAATGAAAAATAAAAAGGTTTCAACAACAAAGGGTGATTTAATGTTTTTAGTTTAATCGAAAACCAGTGGGTTTTCGTTGATAATTGAGTTGTGCCAATATAAGCTAAGTGGTAAATAGAATGATAATTGATAAATAAAAATGATAATATAAACTAATTGGTAAATAAAATGATAGTTAATGATTAAAATTGATAATAAGTTGAATAAATTGCTAAATTGATTAAACATTTATATTTTTAATTGAGAGAAAATAATGAAAATGATTGATATGAAAAATAAGGTGTATTGGTTTGAACCCTATGGTATCTACATGCCCTGATCTACATGTATTGGTTGCTCCATTTTGCCCTATAAATGTTTTACTTGCTCAATTATGCCCTATAAATTTTTTGTCTCGTCTGTAGCGACACTTAGGTGAAAAACGTGATTCTAGTCCTCAAGTGCGTTTATGCTGTGTGTACAGGAGACATGGAAATCTATATAACCTTTATGTGTAATTTTTTGTCTTTGTGTGTGTGTTGTGAAAAAATGTTAGAAGTCTGTTGTGTAAGAAATGTGTGAGTTAGTTCTATGTGTTGTCTCGTGGATGTGGAGTTGGTTGGTAAAAATCGATATGTAGACTCGAACTGGAATCAAAACCGGTGGTATAGTGAGGTTCCCAGTCGACCTCAATAGGGGATCTTCTCATTGTAATTAGAGATACGGAAGTGGGGTGTGTCGGGCAAACGAGAGGGAGGGAAATTGGAGATCGGACGAAGGCGCTCTTTATCGTTGCGAACTACACTTCCGTCGTGGTGTCTCAAATTCTCGTTTCCTGCCGTCTATTTATTTTTGGTGCGGCTCGGGGCTTGTTTTTGGAGTACGGCTTCTCCGACATCGGTTGGTTATCTTTCAGTTACTGCTATCTTTTCGGAGTTTATTTAGATTTTCTGCAAAGATATTTCCTAATGTTTGTCCAAAATTAAAAACTGCCTCTTGTAGTTCGAAGATTTTCTGAGCGGGCATGGTATATATAAACAAGTAATTGATGAATAAAATTGGAATACAGTTGTATGGCAGAAGTAACAAACAAAGGATGAAAATCAGATGAAAAATAGGGTATTGCCCCATGTTCGTCCACATTTTTGTAACTGGGGACTCTGAAATATTTGCTTGAACCTTATAAATTGTAGAATTTGAATGATTGGTAGGTTCGCAGTTCTCCTGTTTGATATCTTTAGGGAGTGGTGTGATATGATTGAGCTGGTTGTCAGGTTTGCAGTTTTTAACGTCGGGGAAGAGTGATGTAAATCGTCTTGTTGCAAAAATGGCAGGGTCTAAATGCTTGAAAGGTTCGCTGCTGGTGGGTTTGAACCTTAATGACTCTGTTGGGAATAATTCGGGTGTTAAATGTTTGAAAGGGAACGTGTAATTGGGGTTGTGCTTTATATGATAGGTGCTAACGGCGGGTGGTGATATATAATGGATTTTTTCTGTATACAGTTTAAGTTTGTTGACGTGGATTGTGTCAGTGTCTCTTTGAAGTGGTTGATTTGGTCGATCTATGCGGACCACATTTGGTGAAATAATTTCTAATATTGTGTGAGGTCCTGTGAAATATGGCGCGAGTTTCCCTGTATTTGGGTGGTGATATAATTTTACTAATACTAGATCACCTACTTCGAAATGTGGTTGCTTGTGTCGTTGGTCATAAGTGTTTTTGTCTTGTAAATGTTTGTTTTGTGTGCGTGTGTGTGCAATTTTTCTAGCTTTGTCGATATCTGGGTACGGTGTGTTATGATTAGAGATTTCTGGGGGTAGGATACCAAACATTAAGTATATGGGTGGAAAACCTGTGGTAGAGTGGGGTGTCTTGTTATATATAAGTGTAACCTTCTTGACCAACTTGGTCCATGCGACCTTAGGATTTTCTAGGTGTAATAACCTAAGTTTTCCCGTGAGGGTGGCGTTCAGGCGTTCACATAGACCGTTGGCTTGTGGGTTGTTGCTGGTTGTGATTAACGGGTGAATATTTCTATTAAGGAGAAAACTACGAAATTTGGGTGAAGTGAAGGCAGGGGCTCTATCTGTAAGAAGGCGTTTTGGAGAACCATCCTGGAATACTCGTTTAAGTACCTGTTGGTAGGTGATGGTACTGGTGGATTTAGATGGAAAAGCCCACGCGTAGCGTGAAAAATGATCGACTACCACATGGAGGTATATCTTGGTGTTGCCATATTTGGCAAATCCTGCTATGGTGTCCAGAGATAAAAGGTCGAAGGGTTCTTTAGATTCCGGAGGTTGACTTAATTCTCCGTAAGTGGGTCCTACTGGACGTTTTGTTAATTGGCAGGTGGGACAGGTCTTAACTTTTTGTTTAATATCTTTTGACATACCTTGCCAGTAATATTGTGTGGAGATAATTCGTGACATTTGGGAAATACCGGGGTGATTGTATTGTGTGTGTACTGTTTGTAAGAGTTGTTGTATGAGTGGTTTTGGAAGTATAATCTTGGTTACACCTTTTCGGGAAACTGTATGTAATCCATTATGATCAATGGTCAAACTAGACTCTTTCGATGGAGGAGATTGGTGGGTCTTGATAAGGGTGGCGTCCAAGAATCCACAAAACGGGTTACGGGACAAGAGATCTGCTTCGTATTGTAGTTTTCCCTTTATGTAGCGGACCTCATATTCGTAACTCGATAGTCGTAAACTCCATCGAAACAGTCTGCCGGACGGGTTCTTGATGGTTTTCAACCACTGCAATGCGTGATGGTCAGAAAATATTGTAAATTTTCTGCCCATAAGATAGATGCGAAACTTCTCCACACTCTCAACGATTGCTAAGCACTCAAGTTCAGAGATGGAGTAGTTTTTCTCGTGTGGGCGCAATGTTCGGCTGAAATATTGAACTGGATATACGTTTCCGTCAGGGTGAACTTGTTTGAGAATGCCTGCTATACCGAGGGTGGATGCATCGCAATACACTTGGCATGGCAGACCTTCTTTGTAAAGGTGTAAAATGGGGTGTTGTGTGAGGTTTCCTTTCAGGTCAATGAACGCCTCTTGACAAGTTTCATTCCAGTTCCACACGACGTCCTTTTTGAGGAGATTGTTGAGTGGTGCTCGCAAGCGAGCGTATTCCGGAATGAATTTGTTATAGACGTTCACAGCGCCTAAGAAGGATTGTAGTGTTTTTCGGTTGTGTGGTTGTTTTATGGCGTGGATGATGTCGGTATTGCGTGTAAGTGGTGTAATTGTACCAGCTGTGATGGTGTAACCTAGAAAATTTATGGATTGTTTAAAAAATTCGCATTTTGCGAAGTTAAGTTGTAACTTCTCCGCTTCGCAAAAGGCGAAAAATTGTCGCAGGTGGTTTTGATGTTCCTCCAATGTGTTGGAGTAAATGATGAAATCATCAAAGTAATGTGCCACACAGTCAAGTCCGTGTCTCTGTAGGACCTGACTTATGGCTCGTTCGTAAATCTGAGGGCTGGTTTTTAACCCGAAAGGTAATCGAGTGGGTTGGTATAATCCTTCAAAGGTAGCAAATGCTAACAGTGGTCGAGAATCGGGGTGTATTGGGACTTGCCAATACGCAGAGGATATGTCGGCCGTGGAGAAATATTTGGCTTGTGCGAGGCGGTCTAGGATATCCTCGATTCTCGGGAGGGGATGGACATCAGAGCTGATTAGCTCATTCACCTTCCTATAATCGATACAAAACCGTTTGGTTTTGTCGCGCTTAGTGACGAGGGTGACAGGGCTCGATAAAGGTGAAAAAGATTGCTCTATGATGCCGTTCTCCAGCATTTGTTGTATTTGGTTACGGATTTCTTGTTGGTCACATATCGGAACACGATATGGACGTATGGTGATTATTTTTTTGGAATTCGTGGGTATTTTTACTGGTGGAATACGTAAGCATGGTACGTTGAATTTGTCCTGTGAAAAAATGTGAGTGTACCTTTGTAGAAGTGTTGTGAACTGTGGTGTATAGTGAGTGTTAGGTGTTGTGTTGTAGTATGCATGGGGTAAAGGGTTTTGTTGTGTATTAGTGTGAGTGTCGAGTTCGTTGTGTGGGTTGGTCATGTGAGAGTTGTGTAACGGTGTGTGATCACCTAGGTTTTTGGTATGCGAGTTATCCCGCTGTGTGGGTGCGTTTTGGACAGGTTCATAAGTTGAAGTTGTTGTGGTTTGATTATTTGAGGGCATGTAAAAGGGGCAATTGGCTTTAGTGAAAAAGGGGCATGTAGATAAGTGGGGTTTTCTCAATGAATGCACGCAATGGTTGTCATAGGCGGAAAGTTGGGATGTGGGGAAAATTTTTTGTGACATCGCCTGACATTGCCAGTACGTGCATACATTGGACACATGATTAAAATGGTAGGAAAGGGTAGACAATGGGGCGCCCAGCTGGAGTATAGTGCATTTATTAAAATCTATGGTTAATCTGAATTTATGGAGGCTATTGATACTAAGAATTCCGAATGGCAATGGTGCATTCACTACATGGAAATACTCCTTTCGTGATATTTGTCCTATTGTCAGTGGGATAGATAGTTTACCCATGGTTTTTGCAAATCCGTTTAGGGTTTGGAGGTGTAGTGAGTGTCCCTCAAGGGTTAAATTAGGCAGGTGGGTTTTTAGCATATGATAAATATTATATGGCACTATACTCAGGCTGGCGCCTGTATCAATTAAAAAGGGGCATGATACATTAGGGGCTAGATAGAGTTTGACAGTCAGTTGGTTTAGGGATCCTACCTCAGTCTCGAAAGGGCTGCCCGGCTGAGGTGTCTCTGGCTTGACTTGGTTGTGATGAAGTCGGAACTGGTGACTTTGGGACCGTTTGCACTGTCCGGACTTTTTCGTGGGTCGTCGGGATTGGTCGACGTCGGCATTCGCTGTGCCAGTGTCTCGCGCCGCAGAACTTGCAATCGGACGGCGGAAGAGGTGCATTCCATGCACCTGGGCGTCGGGGTGTGCTGTGGTACGGACCCGACATTGTGGGTGGTTGATCTTCTCTGGATCGCGTTGCCGGTACACTGGGCCCGTGGATCCGCTGTACCAGTCGGAACCATTCTCCTAGGTTCTCGGGAGGTACTACGCGGACTAGGCGCTGGTCGTTGAATGGCAGTCCTTCTGTCAGCGTCTCGAGGATCACCTCTTGTGGAAGTCCTAGTTGCAATCCCATGGCGGTTTTTTCCCGGTAGTAGGTCTCTAAGTTGGCTTGTCCAGTGAGTTTCATGGCGAAATATTTCGCAAAGGACGCTTCGCTTGACTCAGGGTAGAGATCTAGGAGGATTTGTCTCACCTGGAAATAACTCCGGTCGGCCAGCCGAAGTTTCCTGAAGAGTTCCAGGGGTTGTCGTACCAGGTAGTTTGGTAGGCGCAGTAATTTTTCTTGTTCTCCCATGGATGCGTCTTCCATTTTTCGGTCGAACGTCTGGAAAAACTGTGTCGCGCTGTATGTGCCGTCGAAAGGCGGGATCGCCGATTCCGCTCCATCAGAAATTTTTGCCCGGGTCAGAAGCGTTGACAGCTGATTGACGGCGTCCGCTAGGGGCGCAGTTGTCTCTCGGCCGATCACTTCCTGTCTTTCTCCTGCCCCTTCGTTCTCCCTTGCTTCTTGCCTTCTTTCCATTGTTTCCGTTGGACCGTCTGACTTTACGCCTATGGGATCCTGATTTAATTCCATCTCACTATCCTGTCGACTTAACCGTTCTGTGGCAATATCGTTGCGGAATTTCTTGTTGTTGGATGCGAATGGTGATATTTGATTGAAGCGCAGCCATTTGAGTGGAAGTTGCAGCATACAGTTAGGAATAATCAGGACACGTGATTGTTTTGAAAATAAAAGGCAACTGGATTGGAGGGAAGAAGGTTTGAGAAGGAGCGGGTTTGATTGTTCCTTATCTGATCACATGGCGGTGATTGACATAGCTATGAGCTGAGCTGAGAGAGAGATCTCTAGAACAGATGTTACCTTGGTGGGAGCAAGTCGAAGGCTGATCCGAACTCGGTGGGAGCCAAGTCGTTACTGCAGGTGTTGTTCCTATGAGAGCGAAAACCTAACTGACCATCCTTGGCGTTTCGATTTAACACCAAGACTCCGTTTCTCTCTGATTGGTTGAGAGATGATCACATGCTTTTTCCCTATTGGTTGACCTATTTAGATGCTATCTTTTGATTGGCCCGCGGCTTTCCTTGATGGAAGCTGTGGTCTGCTTGATAGGAAGTGTCGAGTGCTATTTTGACTTTATTTACTTCCGTGTTATCAAATACGTCCTATCTTGGGTCGGAAGTATGGGATGTCTCTATACTAATATAACTTCTGTGGATATTGGATACGTCCTGTCTTTGCCGGAAATATTGGGTGTTAGCTTTAACATTTATAACTTCTGGTCACTAGAGACGTCCGGTTTCTGCCCCTGCAATATTGACACAGGGGTGCCCAGAATAGTCGTGCCAGCTTTAGGTCTACTTCCTATATCTTAATGCTACTTGCTTCCCTCCAGTTACCTTGTTCTTTATTAAGTCTTCGAAAATCATACATGGTACATACATAGTGGGTCGGGGTTGCATTTAATTATATACAAATTATGACATATATGTACAAAGGGTTAGTATGCAAATTTAGCCAAATGAAATCAAATTATAAAGTATTGTGTGTATTTGAAAAAAGCAATTTACAGATTTAAAAAAAAAGTTTTAAGGAATATTTTTGAATGAAAATATGTTAGATATTAGATAATTATTCAATTAAAACAATACTAAAAGAATTAATTTCTAAATAAAAGAGTTCCAATAGAATTTAGTAGTTTTTTTAAGAGGATGATTGTGCAAGCCTTCAACCAAGATGCTCTTCTATCCATCTTGCATGAAAGCTTGTATAGTAAGCAACTGCTTTCACCGTAAGTGCACCACATGTTTACACATAAAAAGATAATGGTTACTATAAGTAGAAGTATTATTGATGCTGAGAGAGAGAGATTATAGGAACTGATTGATTTTATGTTATCATTGGGCAGTTTTTTTTGGGAGGGTCGGTGGAAGGCTGGTTAAACCGTTTGGTTTCGACCACTACGACCCGGGTTCGATTCCTGCATTGGACACTTTTTTCTGTTTAAAAAAAATGCTCCAATGGCCCTTGATTCTTGAAAAATTTCAACCCTACCAGCGAGTGCAAGTAACCAAACGGGGCTCTGGCATATTTGTAAGTGCAAAGTCTAACTGCTTTTCACATGTGTAGACATGTGGTGCGCTTACAGTAAAAAGCAGTCGCTAACTACCCACCATGATTACCACATGTACTAGGGATAAGCAAAATAAAAAATTGGGCAATTTGTATATTCCCGAGATGTATGGAAACCTTCAGATCTTGTGACAACATTATTTCATCCTGCTGTGTGATATATAGAGAGGATGACAAATTTGCTGAAATAAGTGGGGGCCAATATACAAAATAACTCAATGGTTCTATATACACCAACTCTAAATAAATGAAGACAATTTAGCTGGTTAGTAGAGAGAGTGTGTGTCATTGGCCACTTAGCAGATAACTTCCAGACATTAACAGATTGGAAAAACTCTCCCCTAACTGGATATTTATTGATTGTTGGAATCTATTTAACTCTCTACTGACTGCAGAGAAGACTGTGTTGTTAGAGAAAATGTCATCGACAGATGTCATGGTACCACCATCACTAGAATGGCTGAAAGACATGACAGAAAAATGTCAACTTCTATGGTAAGGTTGACTCATTTCCATATAGAATACAAGGAATGAAACCATTTAGTACAATCACAAGGTAATAAGACCAAATCCAAATAAATAAATTGTGTGTGATGTTTCGGTAACAGCGTTGTTACCGAAACGTCACACACAATTTATTTATTTGGATTTGGTCTTATTACCTTTTGTTTATAATCTATAATCCAAATTGTGCCTTATCATTTAGTACAATGTTGCTTAAAACAAAAAATGCTCCAATGGCCCCCGGTTTTTGCAAAAGTCCAACCTCACCAGCGAGTGCAAATAACACCAAATGGGGCTCTGGCACATTTGTAAGTGCAAAGTTGAACTGCTTTTCACACGTGTAGTCATGTGATGCACTTACAGTAAAAGCAGTCACCTACTTCTACCCACCACTATTATCATGGCCTGTACCACGTGTACTTAGGGATAAGCAAAAAAAAGTATAATGTTTATTAATATTTTTTTATTTAAACACTTCCTATTGTCCTTACTGCAATGGAAAATATTGGGAGAGCCTGGCTCATCAGTGATGAACCCTCCCAACAGTAAAGTTTATGTTCAAATATTTGTTAAATAACTAGACCAAGAATTCCTTTCAAGTGCCGGGAATACACTCATGGACAAAACTTAAGGAAGTTGTACCTCTCAGCATGTATATCGGGATTCAGACAATAACTCTGAAAGATATTTGATACACAGTGATCTTTATTGAAGACACACAAAATAAATAAGTGTGAACAAAATTGCCTCTGTCTCCATCAAAAAAAAAAAAAAAAATAGATGACTGGCGACATAAAAGACTTTCTACTTTGTTTTAAACACAAGGTAATAAGACCAAATCCAAATAAATAAATAGTGTGTGAGGTTTCGGTAACAGCGTTGTTACCATCTTCAAACAAAAGTACTGAATAAGAAATTTTACCACAGCATGGTTTAAATAGTTACTGTTATCAATAATAACAGTAATAGTAACTACAGTTATATATTTATAATCTATAATCCAAATTATGAATTATTACTTCAAGTTTTAGTCTATTTCTTCTTCTTTCTTATCTCCACTCAATCATATTAAGGTATCAAGCTTGTAAAGCTTGAGATCATGACTGGGTGAAGTAGAATGTGTTTGGTTTTGTCATTAAGACTGGGAGCACTACTCAGTAGCAGGCCGACTTAGCTCCAAAAGAAATGGCCGCCTCTGACATGAGGGACAGACGCCATGTGCAGCCATTCCTAACATGGAGTACAAACGCTGCTCATCCTGTATCCCTGGATCAGGAGCCCTTACAGGGTACTATCAGCTGGGCCAGCTGAGCCCAGGTTTTTTACTGAGCTTGTTACTGCTCCCCCTCCTCCATTTTCATCCGGGCTTGGGACCAGCAAATTCTGAGTTTTAAGTTTTAGTTCATGAGTGTAGTTATAACAACATAAAATCTTTGTTCCTAGTGATGTTATTGTATAGTATGGTTTGACTATCTGTGTACAAGTTTTTAAAACAACTCTGGGAGACAAAGTCTGACTGTCATGTGGTGAATAGCCAACCAACGACAGCAGCTCACCTATCATGGACTTATACTGAATTCAGTACTTTTGTCTGAAGATGGTAACAACGCTGTTACCGAAACGTCACACACTATTTATTTATTTGGATTTGGTCTTATTACCTTGTGTTTATAATCTATAATCCAAATTGTGTCTTATCATGGACTAAATATTAAAAAAAAAGAAAACTAATTTCATTTCTTTTTCAAGGTTTAGAAAAAAATAGAAAAAACCAGACCCAGGATACTAAGTAGATGTCATTATTAACCCCCCATTGAAAACACTGTCATCTGTAAACTATAGAAATAATTGAGGGCACCAATGTAAAATTCCAGAGTTCCAAACCACAAGATTGGGCAACTTTACACCAGGGTCTTTGCCCATCTTGTCGCTATTTTAAAACACCAATGGTGCTATTTTCAGGGATTGCTGTCACTCCACTTGGCATTCTGGTCAAATATCTTCCTTGGGATTGAGACCTTAGTAATGAAGTAAACTTAATAAATAGTATTTGGCCAATTCTGGAATAATTAAAAATCAACGAGAATAGTTGATATTTATTTCGATAGATGGCGCAAGCCATCAGCAACTTTCAGTTGCACGATAAGGAGATGCCTTTTTCTTAATTTATGCACCTTATCCCAGAAAATATCACATTTGTACTATTTTTTTCACATTAATAGTCTTTTTTTTTTTTTCAATTGACCAAAATCAAAATGGAGAACCAATGCCTTTTACCATAAAGGTTAAACTTTAGTGATAAGACACAATTTGGATTATAGATTATAAACACAAGGTAATAAGACCAAATCCAAATAAATAAATAGTGTGTGATGTTCCAGTAACAGCATTGTTACCATCTTCAGACAAAAGGGCTGAATGAGAAATTATAGCACAGCATTTTTTTTTTGTCTGAAGATGGTAACAATGCTTTTACCGAAACGTCACACACTATTTATTTATTTAGATTAGATATTCAGATACCTTGAGAAAACTTTAAGAAACACAGGATTGTGTATCAAAGAATTTTAGGTATCTAGCAATAATCATTTTAAATAATTTATTTTGCTGTCCATATAAAAAGTTTAAAAGGGCATTTTTGGTTGCTATATAACCTGTGTAGATAGTGTACAGATATGAAAGGCACAACTTATTTAGACCAATTCCTTTTATCATAATAAAGGGAAGGGGGTCGGTGGAAGGATGGTCTAAACCGTTGGTTTTCGACCACTACGACCCGGGTTCAATTCCCACACTGGGCACTTTTTTTTTTTTTCTGTTTAAAAAAATGCTCCAATGGCCCCCGATTCTCGAAAAAGTCAAACCCCACCAGCGAGTGCAAGTAACCAAACGGGGCTCTGGCACATTTGTAAGTGCAAAGTCTAACTGCTTTTCACATATGTAGACATGTGGTGCACTTACAGTAAAAGCAGTCGCTAACTACCCACCATGATTATCATGGCCTGTACCACGTGTACTAGGGATAAGCAAAAAAAAAAATAATAATAATAATAATAAAGGGAAAACTTAAAGAAACACAGGACTGTATTAAAGGATTTTACATATCTAGTGATAATTATTTTATAATAAATTTTGATGCTCATAAAAAGTTTAAAAGGACATTTTTGGCCACTATATAACCTGTATAGAGGATATTCGGGTATGAAAGCACTACTTTTTTATTATAGAAAGATCTTTGTTGTCCTTGTAGTTTTTCAATTGATCATCCAAGTATATACATGGTATAGGCCAAAGGTCAGCAACCTTTTGATTCAGAAGAGTAAAAAAATTACAATTTATAAAATTTAAAAGTTTTTAAAGAGCCATAAAATTTAAGGTATTAAGACCAAATCCAAATAAATAAATAGTGTATTAAAATTTTAGTACTTTGTCTGATGAAGATACCACTGCTCTTGCCGAAACCTCACAAAAATTTCATTAATTTGAATTTTGTCTTGTTACCATTTGATTGTAATCTATAATCCAAATTGTTTCTTATCATGCCTGTCTCCTTCCTATAGCTTCAGAGAATAACTTGGTATCAAGTAGTTGTTCTTTTTCATTATTCTTACTTCTCAAGATTTCTCAGCATTCTTACATGGACACAAGGTATTAAGACCAAATCCAAATAAATAAATAGTGTGTGACGTTTCTGTAACAGCGTTGTTACCGTAACATCACACACTATTTATTTATTTGGATTTGGTCTTATTACCTTGTGTTTATAATATATAATCCAAATTGTGCCTCAACATTCTTCCCTATCTCTTTTTTTTGCATTTGTAGTGATCCAATATCTTCTCTTCCTCTCTTTCATATTTATTTGTTGTGAATTCCTATGGCATGTTATTGCATCCAACTCTCTTTCTCCATGTTATTCATTCTCCATTCCAAACTCCTCATGTATTTGGCTGTTTAAGATTCTACCAATCAAGACCATGTGTTCGAACCTTCTTCCTTTGGGCCACAGGTTCTGGGACATAACTGAGAACCCCCAACTCATGGTTACAGAACAACCATCCATTGTTCATCACTACAGGTAATTGCTGCTTCATTTATTGGGAAAAAGTCTGTTTTGTTGTGATCCAGTGGATGAATCCAAACTTTGTGTGAGCAGCTTCCAATAATTTGATGATGATTACTGTTTGTCCAGCTATCCTTTACTTTTTGTCTTTCATTTTGTATAAATTCTGTGGCTGCAGTTCCAATAATGGATTTTCAATTTCTTATTCAAGTTGTTTACTTCTCTTAATTACTCCTGGTAAAAGCCATTCTAATCATGGTGAGTATTTGATGTAGTAAGCCAACACAGTCAGTTATAACTTACAAGGCATCAGACCCCCATCTGGTGACCTGAACTCACTGATGAAGAATGTCATTCTTTGTGTGTGTGAAGCATAATTTATTATGATAAAAATCTTCCTCACAGCAGAGAGTACACAAAAGCTTTAAACTGAGGTTATGGTTGCTGAAAAAGATAGCTTATGCACTCCTGCACTCTTTAATGATAATTTTAGATAACATGCAAACTACAATCATTTATCACAAGGTGAACAAGACCAAATAAGTGATAGATATTTGCAATGTAACATCATTGCTAACATCCTCAGAATTAGAGTACTGAATGATTTTGCATTCAAATCCAAGGATGGGATTTTTATATTTTTTATTAAAATCCACCAGGCGCTATATTGTAGTATTTACGCCTATAACAGAGGAAACAAACAAATTAAAACTTAGAATTAAATATTTACAAAAAGTATGGGAATATTGGTGAGAGTTGAGAAAAAATATCTCTTCCATTGAAATAGACACACAAACATAGCACCATTTTCTGATTGCCTCTGTAATTTAGTAGAATCAGTTTGGTGACAAATCCACAACACCAACCTTGACAAATTCAGAATGTCCTCCTGGAGACCATGGATTTCTTTGAGCTATGGCCTTTGTTAGTCCAGAACAACTTGGATTTCATGAAGTCCACAAAGGATTCAACAAAATCTTCAGGATTTGATAAAAGACATGTTTAGCTAGTAGGCTGGGCAAATTCTATTGCCAAGATATGAATGAAGATTTTGACTTGAGGAAATTGATCTAAAATGGAAAAAGATATCTATCCTATCCAAATAAATATTTAAAAAAGATGTTTTATAGTTTTTGTATATTATTTAAATATGAGAATAACTTTTCAGTGTTTTTAGATCCGTTTTCTCTCTCCCAGAAAAAATTCCATTCAAAGTTGAATGTTACTAAATCACACACACACACACAAAAGCTTTTATTAGGGACTTGCCCCATACAGATTCACCCAATTGGGTAAGGTAATAATCATCTTGTGTTATTTACATAGGTAGTGAAATAAAAATTAAACTGGCTTTACTCTTCGTCTCAAAGTCATTTAATTGTTGATTGGTCCTTTCATAATGATGATCTAAAAAATTTATAATAAGCTATTGCCTTAGATTTGTTTGCTGATATTTTGGAAAGCAATACGTAGGGTGAGATGTTGGTACATTTAATTTGTTGATATAGGGCCTTCCTCTATGCATCAAGGGCTGTACAATTAAGCAGGTAATGGGGGAGTGTTACTAAATCAGAACATAGAGAATACTTGGTAAGGCACAATTCGGATTATAGATTATAAACACAAGGTAATAAGACCAAATCCAAATAAATAAATAGTGTGTGACGTTTCAGTAACAGCGTTGTTACCATCTTCAAACAAAAAGTACAGAATGAGAAATTTTACCACAGCATGTTTTAAATAGTTACTGTTTTCAAGTGTGTAAACAAGATAACAGATAAGAAGTAGAGTTGTTTACACACTTGATAACAGTAACTATTTAAAACATGCTGTGGTAAAATTTCTCATTCAATACTTTTGTCTGAAGATGGTAACAACACTGTTACCGAAACGTCACACACTATTTATTTATTTGGATTTGGTCTTATTACCTTGTGTATATAGAATACTTATTTGGTTTTGTGTACTTTATGATTCTTATCAATTATCTAATTTGTATCATATCAGCTGAAATCCTTTGTGCTTGAGATAGAATGTGAGAATGTGACATGTTAGAAGTTTCTCTCACACATGTTTTACCATAGTTTGTACTGATTAGGTACAAGAGTCACATAATGTAACACATTTCTGTGAAGCTATTTTAGTTTATTTTTACTGCTCTCCCTTTCACATATGTGTAGACATGTGGTGCACTTACAGTAAAAGCAGTCACTAACTACCCACCATGAATATCTTGGCCTGTACTACCTGTACTTGGGATAAATTAAAAAAAAAAATTAGTTCTTCCAGTATTGGAAGTGATGAAGTCTCTCCATCTTGTTCTGTCTCTGGCCAGCTCTCTTGTTTCTTACAGGTTTGTCCACAATTTGGTTCATCCATCTTCCTCTGGGTCTTCCTCAACAATTATCCCTTGGCTATCATTAAATGGATATTTATCAGCAAATATATATATATATATGTAGTATAAAAACCTCCCCTTTTACATGTACATTGTATTCAACAAATAAAGCCAACCTACAGGTAATCCAGATAGAGACGGGAGTCCGGTCACTTGAGACATCAGCGACATTCCAAGGGGCGACCAAGCTGTACATTTTTAGAAATATATGTATGTTATATAAAGGTATTATTTAAAATGTTATATTAAGATATTGTTTTATTTAAAAATATATTTCATAGATACAAATATTCTGTTAAATCGACCGCCAGAGGTCACGCTTTCTCTATAAAATCTCATTGTTGTTCTTCCCCGTTGGTCGACCCAAAACATTTGTACATTATGTAAATAAGTATTTCATTTTTTTATTCTTACGCCTTAAGCCAGGCAGTAATTTTACCAAGTTATGTTTATCCTAAAACTCAATTAAAGCAATCTCTCCGATCCAAACTGTTTTTATTATTATTCTTTCAATATTTATGCCACGACTGCTCAACTAGATGATCCAAAACAACAGAAATCTTATTTTTTTTAATTTATATAATATGTATATATATATTATCTATGTCCTAAAGAGCTTATGTCCATTGTTTTCTCAACCCTTTGGCCACCGCAAGTTTTTAGCCCATATTCTGTCAGGAGAGCCAACAAATGTGTTTCTTCACTGTCATCAACCTGTGTTGGCTGCGGTTGCTCAGGGCATCATCCATGAACATTGAGTCCACCCTCTTCAAGATCTTCAAAGAGTCAGATGATACCATTCTTGCTGGGAAGTTTCTCCAGGTAAGTCTCAGCTCACACAAGACATTCCTTAAAGACTTCTGTCAAGCAAATGTGTTTATAAGATATAGCTAACCAGACACAGTTTAGTGTGGCTCTCCAAGTTTGACAAAATTGTCATCAATAAGAAGCTGTTCCTGACAATCTAATAAAAGTAGTAAGACTGAAATTCAGAGTTTTTTTCAGTAAGTCCAGTGATAATTGTTACCAGCATAGCCTGCAGACATCCTCCCCTATCTCTTCCTCAATCTGCTTTCTATCCAGTATTTGTTTAAGTAGCAGAGGTAAAAGTGAGGGGTGACCTAAAAATTTGAATTAAATTCCTTTTTAAAATTTTGAACCTTATGGTCACTTTGAGACCATAATTGTATGTTGACCATGGTTAGAACAATCAAGATTTAAAACTTAAAACTTTAGAAAGTATAATATTATAACCACACTGATGTTGATAAAGCACAATTTGGGGATTATCTATACAAGAAAATAAAACTTAATCCAAATAATTTAATAGTGTATGACGTTTTGGTAATAAAATTGTTACCATAATCAGACAAAAGAATAATTTTTTTATTTTTATTTATACTGCATTTTATTCTTTTGTCTGATGATGGTAACAATGCTGTTACCGAAACATCACACATTAATAAATTATTTGGATTAGGTCTTATTTTCTTGTATCACACTGATGTTGAAAAAGAGACTGTTATAACGAGGTTCCACTCTATATGACTCAACTTGAGCTCTCTCTCTGGCTAACTGCCAGGTCTCTAGCTTTGTCCTCGATAGTCTTACGTCCGGGGAGAAGATCTTTCTCACAGAATTCCTCGACGGTGCAATTGTGAGTGTTGGGGACAGCAACCACTATATAAGCCAGAAGCTGCCAGAATTCAAGGCAGGATGTGAAGCTAAGATGTCCTTTCAGTGAGGGATCTGTTTGGTGTATATAATTTTAATTCAACTTTAATCTACATGTTGGTTATGAATTTTGCTGATTTGTTTATTGTGCTATGATTTTTGACTGAGTGTCAATAAAATTGAAGTTAATTGTCAAAATTGTCTAGCTTTATTGATAGTTCATTTCATTTATTCTTGTCCTCCAACAAACTAACATTCCAGTGATCTATCTCTCATTTGTATAAAGTTGTCTGTATGAACTGAGGTTAGCAGCTGTTTTGATGGTTTCTATCCATCTGGTCTTCTTGGTTTCCTAATCTTTTTTTGCTTATCCCTAGTACACGTGGTACAGGCCATGATAATCATGGTAGGTAGAAGTAGGTGACTGCTTTTACTGTAAGTGCACCACATGTCTACACATGTGAAAAGCAGTTTGACTTTGTACTTGTTTTCCTATAATCTTATCTATTCTATTAAAAGAAAGGACACATCTCCCATCAAAATAGATGCAAAAACAATAAGCTATCTCTTAACTATCTCTGCAAACTAGAAGATTCAGGTTGTGGGGACACAACACCAATCTTGGCAAATTTATAATGCACAAGAAGGAGACTTCATGGGCTCCAGTATAAACAAAGATCTTCAAAAGGAAAAAAAAATGTTGATACAAGAAAATAAAACCTAATCCAAATTAAATTATTTAGATTAGGTCTTATTTTCTTGTATCTATAATCCAAATTGTACTTTATCAGGGAAAAAGAAAAGTTTTAAAGTGATTTTTTGTGTATGGAACGAGATGGTAACATTTATAAAAATGCCTTCTCCTGATTTCTCAGTTAAAATTTGCTGATGTCTTGTGTCATCAATTGGAATAAATATCAACTAATTCTTGAGTTTGTTTTAAATTCCAGAATGGTGCAAGCCATCAGCAACTTCTAAGTTGCACACTATCAAGAGAATGCCTTTCTCTAAGATAACTTCAGCTTCAAGCCCAGCCATGTTGAGTAGTTCTTCTTCCTCTTATCTCCACTCAATCATATTAGGGTGTCAAGTTTGTAAAGTTTGAGACTTTTGATGGTATCTGTTGACAAACATCATGATTGGGTGAAGTAGAATGCGTCTGCCTTTGTCATTAAGACTGGGAACACTACTCAGTAGCAGACCGACTTAGCTCCAAAATAAATGGCCACCTCTGACATGAGGAACAGATGCCATGTTGAGTAGTTCTTCTTCTTCCTCTTATCTCCACTCAATCATATTAGGCTGTCAAGTTTGTAAAGCTTGAGACTTTTGATGGTATCTGTTAACAAACATCATGACTGGGTGAAGTAGAATGCCTTTGTCATTAAGACTGGGACCACTACTCAGTGGCAGGCCGACTTAGCTCCAAAAGAAATGGCCGCCTCTGACATGAGGAACAGACACCATGTTGAGTAGTTCTTCTTCTTCTTCTTATCTCCACTCAATCATATTAGGGTGTCAAGCTTGTAAATTTTGAGACTTTTGATGGTGTCTGTTGACAACCATCATGATTGGGTGAAGTAGAATGCGTCTGCCTTTGTCATTAAGACTGGGAACACTACTCAGTAGCAGACCGACTTAGCTCCAAAAGAAATGGCCGCCTCTGACATGAGGAACAGATGCCATGTTGAGTAGTTGGAAGGAAGAGCCACAAAGTGAATGTATTGTGTCCAGGGCTTGTACGAGGCCGGTCTAAAGAAGAGTGATCCCCGGCTGGCAGAGATGATGAACAATCTCCGGGCAGTGTACAAGGAGCAGAACCGCGTGGGATCCCCGGAGTCCCTCAAGCTGGACTTTGACACCTTCAAGAGAGTGGTGAAGGAGAACATCATGTTGATCAGTCGTGCGTTCCGCCATCAGTTTGTCATCCCGGACTTCCAGGAGTTCACCAAGAACCTCGAGGACATCTACTGGAAGTGCAAGGTTAACACTGGCGGCAAGGTCAGTAATTTGGTTTGTGTGGGTTTATAAACATTTTTTTATTTGGGAAAATTTTCAAATTATTTTTCAAGAACTGATGACAAAAAAAAAAACACAAAAAAATGATATACAGTAGAACCTCAATGAAAGGGCATTCACACTAGAGGACACTTCTCTATAAAGTACACAATTTTTAAATAGTGTAGACTGTGCACTTTGAATGTATTGACAATATGTCAATAAAATTATTTTAATTGTCAATTGTCTATAAAGGACAGTTTTCATTTGCAAAATTACCATTTTTACCTTTTTGCAACTCCCCGGTAAGAAGACACCTCTCCCTAAAGGACACTTTGGCTCTGTAATTAGGTGTCCTTTGCAGGGAGGTTCTATTGTATATCATCCTCAACCCCAGACACATATGTAAATATAAAGAATATATAAACATATTGGCTAGTAAATATAAATAGTTAACACCTTGATGTGATTGGTGAAGGCTTCCTTTAATACTTCTTGTCTTTTCCTTACAGGATTCATACATTACAGCACTCTCCCTGCACTGCAAATTTACATATCTACACATTTACAATATACTTACCTGGTCAAAGTCCAAGTTACACCTCTCTGTAGGTGACCTCGGGGAAAATGCTGGATAAAACCAGTGCTTTAACGTAACTCGCATATAACCTATATGGAGTCGTGAGGATAAGTGAAAAAAATATATATAATAATATGTACTAACAACAAATAAAAACTAAACATATACATTAGAACCTCTCTGTTAACGATACTTAGTTGCATAGACAAAGTGTCCTTCATATAGAGGTGTCCTCTTACTAGAGAGCTGCTAAATAGTAAAAATGTTAATTTAGTCATTGAAAACTGTCCTTTGTGGAGAGGTGTTCTCTAACGCGAGTGTCCTTTAATGGAGGTTCTACTGTAGTATAAACTTACTGGGATAAAGACAAACCCTCTCATCTAATCATTGCAATAAGGTCTTTAAAAACTCCACCTTTGATGGTCCCAAGCCCGGATGAAAAAGAAGGAGGGGGAGCAGTAACAAGCTCACTAAAAAACCTAGGCTCAGCTGGCCCGGCTGATAGTACCCTGTAAGGGCTCCTAATCCAGGGATACAGGATGAGCAGTGTTTGTACTCCATGTTAGGAGTGGCTGCACATGGCGTCTGTTCCTCATGTCAGAGGCGGCCATTTCTTTTGGAGCTAAGTCGGCCTGCCACTGAGTAATGCTCCCAGTCTTAATGACAAAGGCAGACGTATTCTACTTCACCCAGTGTGGAGATAAGAAAGAAGAAGAAGAGGTCTTTAGAGGTATTATTTGATAATACATATAATAAGAATCCTATTGCCAAAAATGATAAATACAAATCTTGAAAAATAATAAGATTTAGGACTGGCTGTGTAGTTCTATATTGGTTTGTAATGCAGGAATTTATCTAGACACTTTGTATAAAATAGGAATTTGCTAATATCATGTTAAAATGTCTAGCCAAAGTCACTGAAATGATTACAGCTAACGTACATCTAAGATTACACGTACAAGCAAGATAAAGTCTATATTTACGAACGGAAAAATATGTCCAGGGTAGCCTAGTGGACATGGCATCTGCCTGGTAAGCTGAACACTGTGGGTTCGATTCCCATCCCTGGATACTTTTATTTTTCCGTTTATCATTACTCTTCACAATTCACCCTTTCATACCTCATCCAAAAGATTAGAAATAATCGTTATTTCTTTTTGAAATAAATTTTGAATTTTCGCTGAAAAGAAACACATGCGGGATAGTATTTCAAATGTCGTTTTACAATCACTAGCCGCATTTTATTATATTGTATTATAAAGTCTATATGGAGGATATACTAAAAAAAGTTAATGCTGGCTCTAACAGAAAATTTCTCCCCATCAATTAACTTAGAGAGAATTGATGAAATGATTTTGTTATTTGAAACCTAGAGGACAGACACACTTAACATTCTCGAGACCTAGAGGGCACTTTATATTCTGATCTCCACCACTTCAATAGAATACAGGCAATCAATGCTACTTAGTGTTTCCACAAATCTATTTACTTCATTCAGGCTCTTTAGTATTTTAAAAAGGAACCTCTTTTTATTCATGTTTAGAATTCTTATTTTTTTAAATTGTTTTTGTTGTTAAATGGGTTATTTTTGATGAAGGTTAGATGACTGCTGATATTAATTACAAAGACCCAATAAGTAAATTACACTCATGGACAAAAATTTAAGGAAGTTACACCTTTTAGCATTTATTTCAGGATTCAAGACAATAACTCTGAAAGATATTTGATACATACTGACCTTTATTGAAGACACACTAGATAACCAAGTGTGAACAAAATTGGTTTTGTCTCCTTAAAAAAAGATAACAGGCAACATCAAAGACTTTCCACTTCCTTAAGTTTTGACCATGAGTGTATATTTGAAGTTTCAGTAACAACTCTCTTACCTTTAATTTGCCTATTTGATCTTGTTGCCTTGTGAAAGGTTGTTGTTGTTGTTGTTTCTTATCCCCTTGTGCAAAGATTACACAAATTCTATGAGTCCAAGCTCCTCGAGCTGTTTGATGATGAGCAGCTGCCTCTCCCAAAGGTCCTGTTTGGTGCATCTAATGCAAGCCAAAATATGTTCTGGAGCTGTAGGTGCCAAACTACATTTTGGGCAAGTGGGGTAGATTTTGTTGTTATTTTCTCTATCTTCAATGGCTTGAGATGGCCTGTTATAAATTGTGAAATGAAATTTTTGCACAATGTGACTTTTTTTTTTTTTTTGCTTATCCCTAGTACACGTGGTACAGGCCATGATAATCATGGTGGGTAGTAGCGACTGCTTTTACTGTGACATATAAAATTGTGTAATCCTTGTTTCTTGGTGCCAGTTAGCTAAGAGCTGGTGATGCAGGTGGCCAGCTACATCCCCCAACTGGCCAAGTTTGACCCAGACCTGTGGGGTATCAGCCTGTGTACAGTGGATGGACAGAGGTGAGTCATTGTCACAACCTGGGTCTGTATCAGCCACTCAGAGAACTGAAGGAGGTTTTTTTTTTTAACTTTAAGCACAAGGTAATAAGACCAAATCTAAATAAATAAAAAGTGTGTAAAGACGTTTCGGTAACAGCGTTGTTACCATCTACAGACAAAAAAGTACTGAATGAGAAATTTTACCACAGCATGTTTTAAATAGTTACTCTTATCAAGTGTGTAAACAAGATAGCAGATGATAAGGCACAATTTTGATTATAGATTATAAACACAAGGTAATAAGACAAAATCTAAATAAATAAATAGTGTGTGACATTTCGGTAACAGCGTTGTTCCCATCTTCAGACAAAGATGGATTAGATTTGGTCTTATTACCTTGTGTTTAAGATAGCAGATAAGAAGAAGATAGTTTTCTGAGAAACACAGATAATTATTCTTAGAATTAAAAGTGGAAAAAACCCACTTTTTAAATTTTATTATTACTTATAACACTATTTATTTATTTGGATTTGGTCTAATTACCTTGTGCTTATAATCTATAATCCAAATTGTTCCTTATCACTTTCAACTTTAAGGTTTATATTGTAACAAATTTTTTTCGACCTTTCTTTTGCCAGTGCGTTTTTTTGCTTGGAACCAAATGGAAGACAGGTTTTACAGTATATTTAAACACTTTCTACAGACATTATGCTGCAATACCCCAGGTACAGGAACTCTGTAAAATGGATCAATATTATTGTTTATCTTTTATTAACCCAGGAGTATGTCACCAACTACCTAGGCAATGGATTCCATTGATTCCTTTGCCTAAAAGTATATTAGAAGGTAAAGGTCTCTGCAAACTATTTCTTCATCATTATTTCTACGTTTAAGAATGTGAGCTCTTTCAAGTTTGTTTATAACTCTTCCAAGGACTGGTTTCCTATCTGAGGAAGAGATACACTCAGAGACAAAAGGAAGTTGTACCTTTTAGCATGTATATCAGGATTCAGAAATAACTCTGAAAGATATTACAGTGACCTTTATTGAAAACACACGAGATAACCAAGTGTAAACAAAATTGCCGCTGTCTCCTGTAAAAATAGACGATTTTTGACATTAAAGAATTTCCACTTCCTTAAGTTTTGTTCATGAGTGTATTTTAAGAGAGACCAAGCCCTCTCATTCAATAACTTTTATCATTGCAGTAAGGTCTGTAAAGATAAAAAGATACACATTGGAAAAAAGAAATTATTTGTTGCAGATTTTATCGATAGATGGCAATTAAATTTATGAATGTAATAATACATCTCTTTTTTTTTTTTAATTCTTGAGATTCTTTATGAGTCATAGCTATATGAAATGGAACAATGTATTTTTTATGGGATTGATTATGGCTATTAATTGAAGAAAAACTCATTCACTCATCACTTTTGTTTGATGATGGTAAAAATGCTGTTGCTGTCGCACACTATTAAATTATTTGGATTAGGTCTTATTTTCTTGTATCTTGAAGATAAACTCTTTTAGGTTCATAAAAATGTTTTAAATAAAATTCTTTGGATAATTATTACTTATCAATTCTTTAAATACTCCATTTCTTTCTTTTGTTACATTACATTTCAATTTGAAAATACAGTAGAACCTCCCTGTAAAAGGCATCTAATTGCAGAGCCAGAGTGTCCTTTAGGGAGAGTTGTCCTCTTACCAGAGAGTTGCTAAATTGTAAAAATGGTAATTTTGCAAATGAAACATGTCCTTTGTAGAGAAGTGTCCTCTAGCGTGAGTGTCCTCTCATGGAGGTTCTACGGTATATAAATTATGTACAGATACAGTGCTGTCAAGAAAACCATCAGATAAAGACAAGGTAATAAGACCAAATCCAAATAAATAAATAGTGTGTGACGTTTCGGTAACAGTATTGTTACCATCTTCAGACAAAAGTACTGAATCCTAAATACATTCAGTACTTTTGTCTGAAGATGGTAACAACGCTGTTACCGAAATATCACACACTATTTATTTATTTGGATTAGGTATTATTACCTTGTGTTTATAATCTATAATCCAAATTGTGCCTTATCATCAGATAAAGGTTGATGAGTTTGTAGCTAACTTACTGTATGTTGTGTCCCTATGTGTACAGGTTCTCCATAGGAGATACAGATGTCCCCTATACCATCCAGTCCTCCGGCAAACCCCTGAACTACGCCATAGCACTCAATGAACTGGGCAACTCCACTGTTCACCAATATGTGGGTCAGGAGCCGAGCGGACGCATGTTCAATGAACTGGTTCTAGATTACAACAGTGAGTGATGACATAGCTTGTACTGCTCTGCCTGTGTTTAAAACTAGAATATCTCTGAATGTTCCCAAAAACTCTTTTTCTTCTAAGATGATAAAGCACAATTTGGATTATAGATTATTAACACAAAGTAAATACAACCAAATCCAAATAAATAAATAGTGTGTGATGTTTCGGTAAAAATTTTGTCACCGAAACGTCACACACTATTTATTTATTTGGATTTGGTCTTATTACATTGTGTTTATAATCTATAATCCAAATTGTGCTTTATCAATGTTGTTACTGAAACGTCACACACTATTTATTTGTTTGGATTTGGTCTTATTACCTTGTGTTTCTTCTAAATTTCACTTTCAATAATTCACTTAGCATCACAATTTCCTCCTCACTTCCCTTATTTTCCAAATTGGATATTATCTGAGGAACTCTCTTTGAGTCCAATAAGGCCAAAACCAAATAAATATATAAATGTCTTTTTTTTTTTGCTTATCCCTAGTACATGTGGTACAGGCCATGATAATCATGGTGGGTAGAAGTAGGCAACTACTTTTACTGTAAGTGCACCACATGTCTACACATGTGAAAAGCAGTTCGACTTTTCACTTCCCAAGTTTGCCAAGTTTGGGAAGTTGTGGCCTTCCCAATATTTTTCCATCACTGTAAGGACACAGGCAGTTATCTTAATTTTTAAACAAAAAATTCTCACTAAATTGTTACAATATTTAAATACAAGTATGCTCTGGACTATATTTCCTGATAAAATGGGTGTGTTCTCTAATGACTGACTAAATACAAGTATGCTCTGGACTATATTTCCTGATAAAATGGGTGTGTTCTCTAATGACTGACTAAATAAAAGTATGCAATATAACCAATAAAAACAATAATTGTAAGTGCAAAGTAGAACTGATTTTCACATGTGTAGATATGTGGTGCACTTACAGTAAAAGCAGTCGCCTCCTTCTGTTGTTGTTGTTGTTTCTTATCCCCTTGTGTAAAGATTACACGAATTCCATGAGTTCATGCTCCTCGAGCTGTTTTATGATGAGCAGCGGCCTCTCCCAAAGGTCCTGTTTAGTGCATCTAATTCAAGCCAAAATGTGTTCTGGAGCTGCAGGTACCAAACTACATTTTGGGCAAGTGGGATAAATTTTGTTATTATTTTCTATCTTCAATGGCTTGAGATGGCCTGTTCTAAATCTTGTTAGTGTTGTTTGATGCTGTCTATTTCTGATGTTTAGAGCTCCTCCTGGGTTCACTCCACTGTACCAACTGTGCTTAGGTGGGATCCTCCAGTTCTTGTTTATTTTTGTTTTGGCTATTGTTTCTATTTCTTTAAAAGTAAGTTTATTTTTCTGTGGCAAGGGTTCTTTTGTGCCTTTTTTCGCTAGCACATCAGCAGCTTCATTGCCTTCAATGCCAACGTGTGAGGGTATCCATTGAAGGTGAATTTTTGAGGTTTTTGAGAGTTTTTGGAGATAACCAATTATGTTCCTGCTTACTTTGTCTCTGAGTTCCCCTGTGTGACTCAAGTGTTGTATGGCACTTCTACTATCAGTAAGAATCCAGATATCTTGATAATTAGTATTTCTGATGGATTTTAAGGCTTCATAGATGGCTATAAGTTCTGATCTGAAGACTGAGCAAAAATCTGGGTTTCTTCTGTTCATTTTCTCAATGCCATTTGTGGTTTTGATGAGACAGCCACTGCCAGTGTGTCCTAGCTCGTCTCTGCTACCATCGGTATAGATAGTTATTGCATTTTTAGGAATGTTATTAATTATTTCTAATGATAATTGTTTTAAGTATTCTGGATTTTGGTATTGTTTGTTGGTGGGCTCATTTAAAGTGGCATTAAAAATAACATTTTGTAGTGGTTTGCATGGAGAAATTTTTTCTGCTAAATAATTTTTTTCCACTTTATATTTTAAAAATTCATTTCTTTTGGCCAGGTGTAAAGGGCCTTCTTTTTTGAGTCTTAAATTGGATTCCCAATTAAGTATGTACTTGGAAGTTCTGTGTTTGTTTCCATAACTCTTGATTTTGTTCATATATTTTGGCAGATTGTAGCTTCTTCTATCCTTTAAGGGCATAATGTCGGCCTCGTAAAGTACAATATCATTAGGGCAGCTATTTCGAAGACCTGTAATAATTCTAGCTGCACTTAGTTGTATCCTTTCCAGTGATTTTAGATTTGTTTCAGATGCTGTACCATAGATTTGATATCCATATTCCAGGATAGGTCTAATTAGAGATGTGTAAGTTAATTTTAGTGTGGTTGCATCGGCTCCCCACTCTCTTCCTGAAATATATTTCAGGATTTTTAGTCGGTCTCTTCCTTTTCTAATAACTTCTTCAATATGTTTACTGGAGTTAATTTCTGGATCCAGGGTGTAGCCAAGATATTTAGGATGTTTATTATATTGCAATTGTTGTTCTTTCAGAATAATTTTTGGTCTTATTTTGTATAGTTTCTTATTGGTAGTAAAAAGACAGGTTTCAGATTTTTGGGGGTTAAATTCTAATTTATGTTTATTAGCAAATTTTTCTAGGTGGAAAAGAGTCTTGTTCAAATCCCTTTCAGCTTTTTTCCAGTTAGTATTGCTGCTCCATAGAATAATGTCATCAGCGAATAGTCCAATATTGGTTTTATGTGAAATTTTTTCTTCTATGCCTGCAATAAATAGTGTGAAGAGAGTTGGGCTAAGGACTGATCCTTGTGGTAATCCTTGGTACAATTTGAAGGTTTTAGATAGAGTTCCATTATATTTGACCCTGATGTATCTATTTTTAAGGAAATCATTTATCCAAGTGATAGCTTTTCCATCAATTTTGAAATGCTTGTATAATTTTGTAATTAACTTGTTTTTCCATACTTTATCAAAAGCTTGTGTAAGGTCTAAAAAAGCGGCTATGGTGTGGCTAGTTGGTTTTCTGTTTTGTGCATCTTTTACCTTTTGTGTGAAAAATAAGAGTTGGTCTATTGTCCCATGTCCTTTCCTAAATCCATATTGTTCTTTTGGTAAGAGATTTCTTGTGTCGAGGTGGTAGGTGAGTCGTCTGAGTATAATTTTTTCCATTAATTTGCAGCAAATACTTGTGAGGGAGATAGGTCGGTAGTTTTTTGGGTCATCAGCAGATTTGTCAAGTTTTTTAATAGGAATTATTGTTGCAGTTTTCCAGTCTTGAGGCAATTTTCCAGTTTTCCAGGAGTTATTGAAAATATCAAGAAGTTTTTCTTTGCCATTTTTGCCCAAGTTTGATATCATTTGGCCATGGATTCCATCTGGCCCAGGAGTCTTGTTTAGGTCAGTGTTTTCTAATGCATAATCTAGCTCTTTCATATTGATTTTTTCACGGAAAATATTATGAGTGCTAGTGACGTTTTTACAGTCATGGATAATCTTTCGGGCCTTTTTTTCAACT
This sequence comes from Cordylochernes scorpioides, assembly GCA_030710605.1. Classification (NCBI taxonomy): domain Eukaryota; kingdom Metazoa; phylum Arthropoda; class Arachnida; order Pseudoscorpiones; family Chernetidae; genus Cordylochernes; species Cordylochernes scorpioides. The sequence continues at coordinate 75,275,197 of CP092876.1, forward strand.
TTCTTATCTTTTATTTCAAATTTGATTTTACTACTTATTTGATATGAATTACCTAAAAGATTAGCAGCATTTTTGTCATTAGTTGCTGGGGTACCATCTGTATTCTTAATCATATTTGTGTTTTCAGTTTGTGGCTGGGCTCTGTCAATTTGTTTTGCCAAATGCCAAAGTTTTGTATTAGGGTTTCTTGGGTTCAGGTTTTCACAAGTTTGTTTCCATTTTTCCCTTTTCATATTTACGTATAATCTTTTTATTTTTGCATTCACAATGTTCAGTTCAGTTCTACAATTTGTTTGGTTTTGGGTGCACTTTTTTTGTAGTTCATTTCTTTTAGTTATAAGTGTTTGAATATCTTTTGCCTGGTGTGTATAATTTGGAATCCATTTCTTAATATTACCTCTTGGTATTGAAACTTTGGCTGCTTTAATAATGGTGTTTTTGAAAGATATCCAATTTTGTTCCAGATCTTTTATTCTAGTGGGTGCTTTTCTAAAGTCTTCATTGGTGTTTTGCTGGTAAATATTCCAATTAGCCTTTTTGAAGTTCCAGAATTTTTCTTTAATTGAGCTGGTTTTGGTCTTGGTGCTAATTTCTATCAAAATAGGCAAATGATCACTTCCAATACTTTTTAATATTTGCCATTTGCATTTGTGGAAAATGTCAGGACTGGAGAAACTTATATCAAGGGCTTGTGCGGTATTATAACTGTAGGAATGGTGGGTAGGATTCCCATCATTTAAGCACATGAAGGCATTGTCGTCAAATAAGTTTGAAAGTATTTTGCCTCTTGGGTTTGGCGTGGAACATCCCCATAGTTGATGTTTGGCATTAAGGTCACCTACAATAATAGTGTTGTCTGTAAGAAATTGAGCCATTGTTCCATCGTCAATAAGTTTATTGTTTGGTGGGTGATACATATTGAATATGTTGATGGTTTTGTTTTGATTGAGGTAGACTTTGATACCTTGGGCTTCGAGGTCTGATGTGTTTGGAATATTAATGGCTATGTCTTCATAGTACAAATTCTTGATTAAAAATGCAAGGCCACCCCCTTCTTTATTTCTGTCTTTTCTGAGGATATTGTAGTTTTTATATTTGAGATTGTACTTTTCATTTAATTTGGTTTCCTGTAGGGCTATAATTTGTATCTTTTGTTTTTCAGCTATTTCCATTATTTCTTCTAATTTTATTTTTGTTGCTGTTGAGCACAATCCATTGATGTTGCACTGCAGAATGCTCAATTGCTTGGAAGCTGCAAAGTTAGAAGTTTGTGGAGACTGTATTATACTTATCGGACAGAACCCTCTACCTAAGTCCTGAACGCGCCCCTGTTTATTCTGCGCGACGGGCGATGCAGCATGCAAATCAACATCTGATCTCATGGAATGGGGTATAGGGGTGCAGCTTTTGTTGATCATGGCACCATGATCCAGGCACACTTTGGTGAAAGTCTGACTTTGCCTGTAGTTTGAGGCCGTTCCTAACATGGAAGCAGACGCCTTTGCTGCCGACTCTAACATGAGTACAGACACAGCTCCTCCGTATCCCTGGAGTGGGACCCTTGCTGAGGTCCATCAACCGGGCCAGTTGAAGTCAGGATTTTTAAAGAGGTCTACTCCTCTTCTAACAATGCTGCTGTTGGTCCGCGACTGCTTATTTGTCAGAGTTATTCTGCTCGTTTCGCAGCTGGCCTTCATATCTGAAGGTCGTTCCCCTATCCGCCACCTGGGGACGCGCCCTATAGCAGTCAGCTCTGCCAAGGGTCGCCTCCTTCTACCCACCATGATCATCATGGCCTGTACCACGTGTACTAGGGATAAGCAAAAAAAATGCAATATAACCTCTTCAATCCAATTGACTCTTTAATTCAACACTGGCTTCAACCAATTTTTCAAATCTCAACCATTTCCTTTTCAAATTACCATCTTTAATTCAATACTGCCTTATGTTTTGACAACAAAGTGTCCTATAAAAAATGTCCACTAGCATTTGTGAATGTTGCCATGAATTGCTAATCATCTTAACTGACTATAATTCAATACTACATTAATGTAGCAGAAAATTCATCCCCCTTTGGGTTTGATTTAAAGACTTTGGAATATTTTTTAAAATATTTTATTCAGTTAACAAGGGAGGTTTCTATTTTATCATAAATTTAGTATAACACAAACACAAGGTAATAAGACCACAAATCCAAATAAATAAATAGTGAGTGACATTTCGGTAACAGTGTTATTACCATCATCAGACAAAAGCCAAATCATTCACTCTTTTGTTCTGATGATGGGAACAACATCGTTACCGAAATGTCACACACTATTTATTCATTTGGATTTGGTCTCAAGCCTTTTGTTTCTAATCTATAATCCAAAGTGTACCTTTTCAAATAAGAAATTTATTAATTTGGATTTGGTCTTATTACCTTTTGTTTACAATCTATAAACTAAATTGTACCTAATCAAATAAGACATTTATTTATTCAGATTTGGTCTTATTACTCTGAGAGTAATACATCATTGACTGTATTGATTCATCCATTGATGAGCTCTACTTATCCCCGGCAGACACCATCAAAAGTCTCAAGCTTTACAAGCTTGATACCCTAATATGATTGAGTGGAGATAAGAAAGAAGAAGAAGACTATGAGAGCTGCAGTTCTATTTCTGCTATCTTGAGATGTTCCCTAAGAATGACTGTATGTGTGTGATACAGAGAAGCCTCACAATCCCATGGTCAATGCCGGAGCCATAGTCATCTGCTCACTACTTCTGGAGTTGGCAGAGGTAAATATACTGCATTGTTGTTTCTTATCCCCTTGTGTAAAGATTTTAAGAGAATTTTTTCTACAAGAAAATAAGACCTAATCCATCTAAATTAATATTGTGTGATATATCAGTAACAGCGTTGTTACCAAAAAGCATCACACACTATTAATTTATTTGGATTAAGTCTTATTTTCTTGTAGCTATAATCTATAATGTCAAACTGCTTTTCAAATGTGTAGACATGTGATGCGCTTACAGTAAAAGTGGTCGTTGTTTGTCTCCTTGTGTAAAGATTACATGAATTCTCTTCATGAGTTCACTGATCTCATGGAATGGGGTGTAGGGGGTGCGGCTTTAGTTGATCATGGAATACTTTGGGAAAAGTCTGAAACTTCTGTGTGGTGACATTACGTTGGAGGAATTGTTACAAAGGCAGCGGGGGAAAAAAGAAATTTCATGCCCCCCTTACTAGAGACTCTATAAAAATGGAAAATTCTCTTATGATAAAGCACAATTTGGATTTTTTTTTTTAATTATCCCTAGTACACATGGTATAGGCCATGATAATCATGGTTGGTAGAAGTTGGCGACCACTTTTACTGTAAGTGCACCACATGTCTACACATGTGAAAAGCAGTTTGATATTATAGATTATAGCTACAAGAAAATAAGACCTAATACAAATAAATTAATAGTGTATGACATTTTGGTAACAGAGTTGTTACCGAAATGTCACACACTATTAATTTATTTGGATTAGGTTCCTATTTTCTTGTAGGAAAATTAAAATACACTCATGGACAAAACTTAAGGAAGTAGAATTCTTTGATGTCACCATAATTTGACACAATTGATCACCTACATCAATACCTGATTTTATTTCATTATAAAAATCAATTATCTTTTATTTAGATTTTCCACCATTGTTTTGTGTAGTACAGTAGAACTACCTCCCTGTAAAGGACACCTAATTTCAGAGCCGAGTGTCCTTTAGGGAGAGGTGTCCTCTTACCAGAGAGTTGCTAAATTGTAAAAATGGTAATTTTGCAAATGAAAACTGTCTTTTGTTGAGAGGTGTCCACTAGCAGGGTGTCTGCTAAAGGGAGGTTCTACTGTACATGATTGAAAATAAAATAATTGCTTTGGTCTTTTTTGATATATATGAAACAAATGTGCTCTTTTCTTGAAATCAAAAATGGAAGAGTGAGTTGAATGTAGCTTTTGTATCAACAAATTGGGGGAATTTCCTTTTATTTTTTATTCGTTGTTCCTACAAAACTAAGTCAAATCCATAGATAAAGGATATAAAGTGTTGCTGAGCTATAAGACAGCTTACCTATTTCACCATGCTTGAAAATTGAAGTTACGTTATTACTCGCGCGGGGTCCAATTGACCCCATCTCCATTTTATTGTCTATTATAGCGCAACAAAATTAAGTTAATAAATGTTTGCATATTCATTGTCGTATAAAATTAAGCTACTAAAGTTTTGATCTCTAATTATTTTATATAATTCTAGATATTTAATGAAATAGATGTGTCTGGGGTCTATCAGACTCCGTGTGAGTACTTAAGGGTTAAAAAAAATCTTGAGTTCAACTGACTTGGTCGATGGACCTCAGCAAGGGTCCCTTCAGAGGAGCTGCATCTGTACTTATGTTAGAGTCATTAGCAAAAGCATCTGCTTCCATGTTAGGAATGGCCTCAAATTACAGGCACAGTCAGACTTTCACCAAAGTGTGCCTGGATCATGGTGCCATGATCAATGAAAGCCTCACCCTTAAACATCATTCCATTAGATCATGGAATTTGTGTAATATTTGCACACCTTGTGTGGAATAAGAAACAACAACATCAAGAATAAACCTCCAAGTGCAGAATGTCTATAAACAGAATGAAACATACAATAGTGTTGTAGCAATCTGATGGACCCAGGAGCAGCTCTGAACCTCAGACAGCATCAAACAACACTAACAAGATTTAGAACAGGATATCTCAAGCCAATGAAGATAGAAAATAATAACAAAATCTACCCCACTTGCTCAAAATGTAGCTTGGCACCATGCCGCTCCAGAACACATTTTGGCTTGCATTAGATGCATTGAACAGGACCTTTGGGAGAGGCCGCCGCTTATCATAAAACAGCTCGATGAGCATGAACTCATGGAATTCTTGTAATATTTACAAAAGGGGATAAGAAACAACAACAGAAATCTGGTAGATTGGTGAAATACTTGGAGGTTTAAACTACTGATGGGGGACAGGACTTCTCTAATCTTTTTTAAATCATGAGTTAAAAAAATTGTTCAAATTTGTGGCCTATATGGGATTTTTTAAATTCTATCCTCACCCTACATATGAGATAGTGGACATTGCTGCTGCTGTGATGGAGATGCATGGAGACATCTGAAGCTCTTCTTTGGACATGACAACAACAACAACCCTACATATGTCACTGTTGACACGTGTGATGTGTGGATGTCCAGCCTGGGATGAAGGTAGCAGAGAAGTTTGACTGGGTGAGTGTCCCACTGTGTACATCCCACCACAGTACCTATAGCTGGATTGTTGTGACAGATGTGCCAGTACTACCGAGCCTTTGCCGGGGAAGCCTACCTGGGCTTCAACAACGCCACCTTCCTGTCAGAGCGGGAGGCTGCTGATCGCAACTATGCCATCGGGTTCTACATGAAGGAGTACAAGTGTTTCCCGAAGAACACAGATCTGAAGGAGGTGATGGACTTCTACTTCCAGATGTGTTCCCTGGAGGTGACAGTGGATGCCCATGCCGTGATGGCCTCTACTCTGGCCAACGGAGGCATCTGTCCCATCACAGGCCAGCAGGTCATTGACACCCATGCAGTCCGTGACGTCCTGTCTTTGATGCACTCCTGCGGCATGTACGACTACTCCGGCCAGTTTGCCTTCAAGGTGGGGATCCCAGCTAAGTCCGGGGTCTCTGGCTGTACCATGGTGGTTGTGCCAAATGTCATGGGCATTTGTCTCTGGAGTCCGCCCCTGGACGGCTTCGGCAACTCTGTCCGTGGGGTTCAGTTCTGCGAGGTGAGTCCCACTCACCATACAGTAGTATACATACCTCTCTTCTGCCTGCCTCTGAGTAGTGCTCGCAGTCTTAATGACAAAGGCGGATGCATTCTACTTCACTCAGTCATGATGGTTGTCAAACAGACACCATCAAGGGTCACAACTTGATATCCTAATATTATTGAGTAGAGATAAGAAAGAAGAAGATACATACCTCTTTGTTTTAACATTCTAAAGGACTTGAGTACTTTTGAATTAAAGTCAATGTCGTACTCAAATCATAAATAGACCAAATTATTGAAATGTTTGTAATATTTCGGTAACATATCAATTATTAGGAGATTTGGTCTTATTATATTTTTGATTCTATCTATAATCTAAATTGTACTTTATCATCAATGTCACATTATAATCAGGTGAAGTAGATAAAAGGGCTCTGGCACATTTGTAAGTGCGAAAGTTGAACTGCTTCTCACATGTGTAAACATGTGGTACACTTACAGTAAAGGCAGTCACCATATTGCTTATTCTACTAAATTCTATGAAATTTCACACACTATTTATTTATTTGGATTTGGTCTTAATACCTTGTGTTTATAATCTGTGATCCAAATTGTTTTGTTTTTTTTTGCTTATCCCAGGTACACGTGGTACAGGCCATGATAATCATGGTGGGTAGTTAGCGACTGCTTTTACTGTATCCAAATTGTACCTTGGCATTTTCTACTTCTTTATATAGACACAATGATTTTTGAATGTTTCCGTTTTCTCTCTCCTCACAGCTACCAGATATCACCTTGCCGCTATAGAAGCTGTTTGTCTTTATAAAGGTGAGCGTGCTCCTTTTTTTTTTTTTTTGCTTATCCCTAGTACACGTGGTACAGGCCATGATAATCATGGTGGGTAGAAGTAGGCGGCTGCTTTTATTGTAAGTGCATCACATGTCTATACATGTGAAAAGCAGTTCGACTTTGCACTTACAAATGTGCCAGAGCCCCGTTTGGTTACTTGCACTCGCTGGTGGGGTTGGACTTTTGAAAGAATCAGGGGCCATTGGAGCATTTTTTTTTTTATCAGAAAAAAGTGCCCAATGCGGGAATCGAACTTGGGTCGTAGCGGTCAAAAACCAACGGTTTAGACCATCCTTCCACCGATCCCCCGCATGCTACTTTAACTGAAATATTGGAGAAAAAAAAAAAGTTTTGTATAGATCTAAGATGCGCTTTGTTCACTGAAAATATGCTTTCTATGGATTGCAATAGTTTTAGAAGAATGTGTAGGTTGGTAAAGATGGTCATTGGCTTCCTCTGCCACACATGATAGTGTTTTTTCATAATTTATGCACCTTATCCCGGTACAATATCACATTTGTACTATTTTTTTCACACATGATAGTCATCATTTTATTTCTCTACAGTGGTACCTTACCGTAAGTGGCAGCATGGCTGTGTATGTGTAGGAGTTGATCCAGCTGTACAACTTCCATCAGTACGACAATCTCCGCCACATCCATCGCAAGATGGATCCCCGCAGGCAGAAGTACGAGTCCAAGGGTCTGACAGTCATCTCTCTGCTCTACGCTGCCTACAGCGGGGACGTCACAGCACTGAGGAGACAGTTCTTGTCTGGGGAAGACATGAACCGCTGTGACTACGACGGTCGAACGGCACTACACTTGGCTGCAGCAGAGGGCCATCTAGATGCTGTAGACTTCCTGCTGGGGGTGTGCAACGTCGACCACAATCCTCGCGACCGCTGGGGCCGCACACCCATGGAGGAAGCTCGCAGCTTCGGCCGTACAGAAGTCGCCGAGTACCTAGAGCACTGGAGTCACAAGTCCAGCTCCGGACCCAGAAGTAGCAACACCTAATCCCATGTACTTAACTCAACTATACTCCTAACTATATCGTACTTAGACCAAATGTTGTCTAGTCACTTTGTTCTTAACCAGGGAGGGGCTCCATAGACATGATCTCAAAAAAAGTGCCTCCGTTTCATTCATCTTTTGTTTGATTTTTTTTGTGTTCAAGGCCATTTGTTCGATCGAGACGCGCAGTCTCACGCTCCCAGAATTGTGTTCTACCTCTCCTCAGTTTTGCTCAAAGAGCGCTAATCAGAAAAACAATTCTAGAAAGGTGTCCAGTAGACAATCTATCTATATACCCATTGTAAACAATTTAAGCTGGGGTTTGTTTTGTTATCTATTTATTTTATTTATTGTTTTTTTTTTTAGAATATTTTAAATTTTATGGAAAAAATAAAGAATCTCATTATTGTTGTTGTTGTGGGAAATATTACTGGCTTCCATGTTGTGTGTGTCTTGTGATGATGCACGTAGTCCAATAAACCATCCACACACTCCTACCTGCTGTCTCATCTCTCACATCTTCATCACTAAACATGCTCCTGAGGAATGCTAGTATCCAAACTGACACGATAGGATCACCATATTCAAAAATGCTCCAATGGTCCCTGATTCTTGCAAAAGTCCAACCCCACCAGCGAATGCAAGTAACCAAACGAGGCTCTGGCACATTTATAAATGCAAATTTGAACTGCTTTTCATGTGTGTAGACATGTAGTGCACTTACAGTAAAAGCAGTCACCTACTTCTACCCACCATGATTATCATGGCCTGTACCATGTGTACTAAGGATAAGCAAAAAAAAAACATGTTCAACTTAAGGACTGAGCATCAACGTTGAAGGAGAACACAAGAAAATAAGTCCTAATCCAAATAAATTAGTATATGTAATATCAGTAACAGCGTTGTTACCATCATCAGACAAAAGAATTAATGACAAATAAATTACACAATTTATTTATTTGCATTAGGTCTTATTTTCATGTAGCTATAATCTGTTTTCCAAATTGTGCTTTAGAATATTGAAGGAGGCCATTAGGGCAAGAAATCTCTCTCCTACCAAAGTGCACAATCCAGTTTGTGGAGGGTTCTGAAAGGAAGCTAACGATCTCCAATGAATCTCCTTAAGACATCTCAGATGTGTTTTCTTGGAATCAAGTCCCCTGAGATCTAGCTTGTTGAGATCGCATCTTAGGGCCATTGATATCCCTGAAGATTTCCAGAAACTGACACGTTTTGATCATCTAGTTCAATTGGAGGAGGCCTTGAGGTAATAAATCTCTCTCCTCCCAAAGTGAAGAATCTAGCTCGAGGAGAGTTCTGAAAGGAAGCTGACAATCTCCAATGAATCTCCTTAAGACATCTCAGATGTGTTTTCTTGGAATCAGGTCCTAAGATCTAGCTTGTTGATCCATCTTGGGGCCATTGATATCCCTGAAGATCTCACATAGGACTCTCAAATCACAAAGTCAGACTTTCACCAAAGTATGCCTGGATCATGATGCCATGATCAACGAAAGCTACACGAGAACAGTCAAGGAGCATGGACTCATGGTATTTTTGTAATCTTTGCACAAGGGGATAAGAAGCAACAACTTTAAATAGCCAATATGTCATCCTTCAACACATGGAGAGATGTATGCCTGTTTGAAATGAAGCCAACCCAGATCATGAGAATCGTTCCCCAAAAAGATTTTTTTCTCAGATGTTAGAGAATGCAGGTCCCAAGTTCTGTCCAAATAAAGACATGTCCAGAAACAGTGTCTGGACTGACTCTTGGCTCATCACTGAAGAAAACA
>CP092876.1:75284769-75338944 GCA_030710605.1 Cordylochernes scorpioides
TGAGCTCCAGGATTGATATTTACTGCACAAGTTCAAGCAAGCTCTCCTGTGAGGAGAAGTGAGAGGGAAACATACCATTGGTTGTCTTGCATAAGACCAACCTCCTGAAGACTTCAATAAACAGTGTTTCTTGAAACTGTCATTCCAAAGGCACATAGAGCTCGTTGGAGCAGTGAGAATCTGTCATTGCCCTATAGACTAAGCAGAGTCAGTAGTCATCTTAGATTGTAATGAATTTTTTTTTTTTTGCCCTTGCCCGGGTCTTCTGATGTTGGTTTTGGTTTAAATGATTTTTTCCCAGAGCTGGAAGACAAAATATTTACAAACAAAATGCTGACTTAGCATCACGTGACTGATGATGATAAACCGAGTAGGCCACCACAGCAGATTATTCTGTGACAATGTACGTAGTGTAAAATGGAGAGATGGAGAGAAGAATGCACCTTACAGAGGTTAGAAGTGACAAGGTAGGAACTGGCCTAGAAAAATACAGAGCAGCCCGAGGAATGATATTGCCACCAGCTAGACGGCATTTCATTTATCACTGAGTCCTGACTGTCTTTAACAATCCCAAGGCTCCTTTTATAGCTTAAGTATTTCCTACTGGAGTCAAAAGTCAGACTTTTGAATTTACTCCCCATGTAAATTGATATAGAGCCATGGCTATTTCTTCATGGATCTTTATTGGTTCCAAACATGTAGCATATAATGAATATTATTTGTTTCGAATTTTCATAATAGATGGCGCGCTAGTGCATCAAACTAATCTCAGTTGGCTAAAATAGTGACCGCAAAAGAGAGAAGGGTGACTTCAGTTCCTTGTTTATAGATGTGTGATGCATCAATGTTCTATATAATGCTACATCTATTAAATAAAGGTGTAGCAGTGACAAAGGTGACAGACTAAAGTAAGCCCAAAAAGAAATGGAAGTTTACGTTGCTAAAAAGGTTTCCATTGTTGTTTTTGAGAAAAAAAAAAAGATTACAAAGTGGTTTGTGTATTCCTTTTAAATGCTTAATGATTTTGTTGACATTTGATCAGAGATTTAATTCTGCTACCTTAGTCTTGATTGTACCGATATAAAGATCCCATATCAATAATAACGAAGACAATGAAGAAGATCTTTAATTAAAAAGAATTGATCAAGTTAAAGAGATCATTGTTGAAATTCAAGAGAGATCGTTTTCAAGAAAATTATTTACAAAATATGAAAAGTTATTCATCGACAAAGTTATGCAACAAACTAGCTGTCAAGAGAAATTGACTCTGAAATTGAAATTTTCAAAGTTCTTAATGAAACGTTAACTTTCAAGAAAGTTCAATAATTGAGGTCAAGGATGTGTCAACTGAGAGATATCAAGGTCCATCGATTATAAATCCTAATTTGTGTTCTTTAAGTCAAATATCAAAGGCTGCTTCTCCTCGACGAAAGGGTGGTCGTTGAGGAATGGAAGGAAAAGTCCATCAAGAAATCAATCAAAGACTGTCAAATGTAGCCCTTAGTAGGCGGTTTTCGAAATCAAATACAAAGAAAATGTCTCCGACGAAATGTAGTTCTCTGAAAGGGCGACCATTGAGAAAAAGAAGCCCTTCAAGAGGTCAGTTAATCAAAGAATGTCGAGCGTAGCCCCAAGTAAGCAATCCTCGAAATCAAATACAAAGAAAACATCCCTGACGAAATATAGCCCTCTGAAAGGGTGGTCGTTAAGGAAAGAAGTCAAGAGAGCAATCAAAGAATGTAGCCCTAAGTAGGCTATGCTCTAAATCAAATACAAAGAAAATGACTCCGACGAAATGTAGCCCCCCGAAAGGGCGGTCGTTGAGGAGAAGTCCGTCAAGAGGTCAAAGAGTGTCGAATGTAGCCCCAAGTAAGCAATCCTCGATATCAAATACAAAGAAAACATAATCGTGAGGCGTTGGGGCTACACTCAGCATTCTTTGATTGATTTCTTGGCGGAATTCTTTCCTTAACGACCGCTCTTTCGGAGGACTACTGTTCGTTGAAGAGAGAACCACAATTTAAATTTGACTTGAAGAACAGAAGAAACTCTTCGCCTCAATATTTTGTACTTTTTATAACAAAGAAAACATTCCTGACGAAATGTAGCTTTCCCAAAGAGCGGTCGTTGAGGAAAGAAGAAGCCCGTCAAGGAGCAATTAATGAATGTCGAATGTAGCCCTTAGTAGTAGTAGGCGCTTTTCGAAATCAAATACAAAGAAAACATTCCTAATGAAATGTAGCCTTCCCAAAGATCGGTAGCTGTGGGAAGTAGTCAAGAAGTCAAACAAGTAAGTGTAGTATAGAAATATATTCTATTTTCAACTGGATCCATCAGTTCCCACCTCTGTTGCCACCAATATTAGTTTTCTTTTCACCAAGAATTTTTTCATCAATTTACTGCTCAAATTAAATGAGTTTTTTCCTTTTTACCATAAAAATAAAATCATTAAGCATGTATTTTTCTTTTCCGAATTAAACAAACTTTCTACTGTCCTTTACTGCGATTAAACAAATATTAGAAGAGGGCTTGGCTAACCAATGGTGAACCTTCTCAACTGTTTCGCCAATTTACAGTGTCGGATATACTTATCCAGAATCATCTGATACAGTATTATAACTCTAAAAAGCAGTATGGTGGATTATATTGGAGAAACGGCCATTGGACATGCGTCGGACCTGAAGGCTGTTGTAGGTTGCTGCGCTTCCTGGAGTATAGGAGCTCCATCTATGATTCCTTTCTTCCTGTGGTGAATCTGTATAAGACCGGTGGTCTTAATAAAGCTTTGTGTGTGTGTGATTATATTGGAGAAACAGATGAGAGGGTTTACCACTGATGAGACAAGCCCTACCAATATTTGTTCATTGCAGTAAGGACAGTATAAGTTTGTTTTATTGATAAAAGGAACATTTGTGCTTATTGTTTACATTTCTTGTATATATATGGTGATATATAGCTAGCAATAAATATGTATATATATGTTTCTATGAAAATGTCAATCTGCAAGACGCAGGTTATCATCATCCCTTTTTGATTTGTTTTTGTCACTTTGGCGTTTTGCAAATAAACAACAAAAGATGTATCAGACATTATAAAGACAATAAATATTTTCTGATAATAAAAGTGTACAAAGATGTTGCATATGGAACGTTATTGTCTTATGTTTAATCTTGTTGTTTCTTTATTCCTTATCACAGTCGCGACATTAAGTCTTACCGACATTAGATTCAAGACCAGTTGAAGACTAGGAATGTATCTATCCTTCTCTCTTTTAGGGGAATAAATACGGGATAGAGAAATGTTTCCTAAAATGTTATAACTTCTATTTTTGTGTTTTCGAACAATTAATTTTAGTATACTACACTCATGGACTTAAGGAAGTTGTAACTTTTAACATGTATACCGGGATTAATACAATAACTCTGTAAGATATTTAATGCACAGTGACCTTTATTAAAGACAGATTAAAGATTTTTAAAAATTGAAATATTTCGCTGGAGGATAATGATTTATATGTCACCGGCCCGAATCCTCAAGATTTTGTAGACGGTCAATAGATGGCACCTAGTTTTGGCGTCTATTTTGACGGGAGAGGCGACCTTTAATATTTTATAAATAGATCAAACTATCGAGGCATCGCACTCTTAAGTAAATATAGCAAAACTATTCACATCAATCCTCAAATCTCGTCTAGGCAGCTGGATAGAAAGGAGAGAGATTGTTTCTGAGAATCAGGCGGGATACAGAGGCGGTTACTCTTGCCAAAAAAATAGATTAAATGATAAAGCACAATTTGGATTATAGATTATAATAAAAGAAAATAAGACCTAATCCAAATAATTTATTAGTGTGTGACGTTTCGGCAACAACATTGTCACCATCATCAGACAAAAGAATAAAATAATCTACAAAATGATTTTATTCTTTTGTCTGATGATGGTGACAATGTTGTTGCCGAAAGGTCACACACTAATAAATTATTTTGATTAGATCTTATTTTCTTTTTTCAAATAGATCAAAGTTAAATGGGTGTGATGAATTTGTAATGTGTTGGGAGATTTTGAGTCAAGCAATCGTCGAGTGTACTCGACAAGAGCTTCAAAGGGAGAACATCACAATCGTGGAACAAGAGAAGAGCCAAGAATCCATATGGTCGCTACCGCCAGTACACCGCTCAGAGTGTCACAGTGATGCGTCTAGTCCAACTGTACCGTCAAACTGCATGATACATCCCCCAAGAACCCTTTTGTCCGGTTAAACTTGGATACGCGACCGACCTATGTGGTCCTAGAGTTCCTGCGCGACAATACCGACACAGATGTCAACTTGTCAATCCTGAATAGTATGTCAGACCTGGCTATCTTTCTCGGTGTCACAACAGTCGTTTGGGATTTTATTTGATCTTCAATCAAAGCCATAACTGGAGGAGAGGTTATAATCCAAGACGTATAGGTGCCTAGGATGTTTGAAAAGAGCTTCAAAATAGAGAAGGAAGAAGATGGGGTTGATAATCTGATGAGAGAGAATCTTCTGATCACGTAAATAAAAATGGCTGGTAGCAGAGTGACGTACAACGTATTAAATGTCAACTTAACATTTCCTTCTATTCCATCTGTCTGCCAAGGCCCGCATTTATAAGTACTTCCTCGGTGTAGAACTGAGGAGGGTCCAAGAAGACCCCCTCCTGTCTGGAGGAGGACTCTCTCAATGTGGGGAAGTCCTTCCCTCACTGAAGAAATTGTACATATATACAGTAGAACCTTCCTTTAGTGGACATCCCGCTAGAGGACACCTCTCCACAAAGGACAGTTTTCATTTGAAAAATTACCATTTTTACAATTTAACCACTCTCCGGTAAGAGGATACCTCGCTCTCCCTAAAGGACACTTTGGCTTTGAGATTAGGTGTCTTTTACAGGGAGGTTCTACTGTAACTATAACATAAAATTGCGAGAGGATGATGTTATTCTTGTATCAAAAGTGGCACCTCTCCCTTTAAAAGAGAGAGGTGCCTATTTTTGGTATTATATATAGCTATACAACAAATGAAAACATTAAGACACGAATGTTTCTTTCACACACCAATCAAACTTCTACTGTCCTTACTGCGATGAAAAAAATATTCGGAGGGCTTGGCTCATTAGTGGCGTACCCTCTCAGCGGTTTCGCCAATTTAATCTACCAGACTGCTTCTTTAAAGCTCTAAAAAATAATAAGAATAACATTATACTCAATTTTAATTTTAAAAATGAGCTTTTCTGAATAAACTAATAATAAATATATTTTTAATTATAAGGCAAAATAACACGCTACACATCTATACACACATGTATTTTTTCTCCCCATTGAATATAACAAAATATTTTTTAAAACTTAATTCTGTTGACGTTATGTGGCGCTGAGTTTGTTGTTGACACACTTTAATATGTTATAATATCTTGATAAAGGTTGGTGTTCAGCCAACTGAAATATTGGTAAAATAAATGATATTTTGATCCAATATATGTCTTTTAATTAAACACATCTATATATATAAAAATGAATGTATGTGTGTGTGTGTCCTTTATGCCTGACTAAACCACTCATTGGAACGCCATGAAACTTTGGGAAGTTATTTAGTATAGTACTGGGAAGGTTTCTAGCAAATAAAATTTTTGAAATAACTTTTCGCCTAAAAATAATCAAATATTCTAATTTATCTGTTATAATTCAACAATCTGCTCTAAATATTATCATGATGATACGATGATTTTGTAATGTAGAAAATTAGGAAAGACAAAATTCAGGATGACACGCCAATTTATTTGAGACAAGAATAATGATACAATTCCAAGGCAAGATACTATTGCTTTAACTTCCAATTACCGAGGGAACCAATTAATATTGATTTTATTCAACTTATCGAGTATTTTTAAAGGGACCGGGAAAAATGTTCACTTTATTGAGAGATTCGTTAGACAAACCTTTACTCGGGTAAAACCCGGGCGAAGCCGGGTACGTCCGCTAGTATGTATATATAATAAATACAAGTATTTAAGTACGAATGTTTCTTTGACAAACAAAAGTTCTAATGTGTCCTTACTGCGATGAAAAATTTTGGAAAATCTTGGCTCATCAGGGACGAAACCGATGAGAGGGTTAACCACTGATGAGCCAAGACTTTCCACTATATTTCAACGCAGTAAGGACAGTAGAGAGTTTATTTTATTTATCAAAGAAATATTTGTGCACTTTATAGTTGTATTTCTTACAATATTTTTAAATTTGAAGTTTTTTCTAGAAGGCACACCCAGAACCCAACAAAAATATCGCCAAATGCGGTCAAATATATAACAAGTGACCGGAACTCCGCCTTTGCCGGTCCCAAGCCCGGATGAAAAAGGAGGAGGGAGAGCAGTAACAAGCTTGCTAAAAAACCTGGGCTCAGCTGGCCCGGCTGATAGTACCCTGTAAGGGCTCCTAATCCAGGGATACAGGATTAGCAGCGTCTGTACTCCATGTTAGGAGCGGCTGCATATGATGTCTGTTCCTCATGTCAGAGGCGGCCATTTATTTTGGAGCTAAGTCGGCCTGCCACTGAGTAGTGCTCCCAGTCTTAATGACAAAGGCAGACACATTCTACTTCACCCAGTCATGATGGTTGTCCCCCGGCAGACACCATCAAAAGGCTCAAGCTTTACAAGCTTGATACCCTAATATGATTGAGTGGAGATAAGAAAGAAGAAGAAGACAAGTGACCGGATTCCTAATTCAGAGATACAAATGGGGGTGTTGTTTGATAAAGAAGAATTCCGAAAGTTATATAGAGTAAAATAGCTTTAGTGTTCTTTTGAGCTTTACTAGCTTTATAAGCTATGCTACTCTATAGATGGAGTTTCTGAAAATTAATAAATGCAGCAGATATGTTTAGTGACATCGTTTCTTTCTGTTATGTCATTAAAGTAAGCAAGAAGGATGAATCCGTAACCAATTTAACATTGCATATTATTTATTATTAATAGCAATTATATGAAACAAATCTTGGTATATATGTCTACATGAAAAACAACAAAATCAATAATTAAAACATTATATACATACAAGTTCCTTTTCAAACTCAGTCTCATCTATAGCCATTGTTACTCTGTAATATTCCAACACTTTCTGATAGGAGAAATGCTTCGCCAATCTTCTTCGTTTTTTTGTATTTTCTCTGTATAAAATTTGAAGATTATTTTAGGTGTGATCAATAATACATTATGCATCTAATGCATCTTATTGAATACACGATGTATTTTAAAAAAAGAATGTTTCATACAAATGCCTTAGTTTAGAAAAGCAAACCTTATATATCCAATAAATTAATCCTCTGTATCATAGAGATGAGAATACATCGGAATTCCAGGGATAAATTTCTTTTTCCCCATCACCTAATTAGATAGAAGAGGGAAAACGGCGATTCTGAACCATAGTAAAATGCTAAGCATTCTTGAAGATCAAGTCACCTTTAGACCTATTTACAAAGAAGAGAAAACCCAAATTAAAAAGTAACTTAGCAAGATGCATATGGAACATAAAATTTTGAACAAAATTATTATATAATAATAAATAAATATCTCTTGAAGCCTGATGTTTTCATCTTTAAAAATCTTAATATATATTTAAATATTAAATTTAAAAAAATTGAAATATATGTGTCAGTGAATAAGTGGGTGATGATAAGTTAGTATTGATATTATCAAATGTTAGTATTGACTGGTGTCAGGCCGTGTTTCTGCGTTCTCCAGGGTTATCTATATATCTTTCAAAGAGGAAGTGAAGACAAGTTGACAGTAGGTAGAAAGGATGCCGAGGATTATCCATAGGAACTGTACCATGTTCTGCCCGAGGCCTAGTATAACTGAGCTGTCAGGCGACTATCAACCGCGAGTTGAGATCCTAAGGGTAGATGCCCAAGGACCTCCAAGTAGGAAAGGAGTGATCATAGGGAACTACAAAGTGATCGTTGACCTTCCATCCAATTTCTGCCGTAATCTGATCGTCTGGCAGGAATCAGTGGCAGAAAGGCCGGGAGAGAACGGTGAAGACTTCCTGCTGATGCTATGGACAGCAAGACGTCGATGTCGCTCGACTCGTCATGGTGAGATCAGGACCATTGTCATCACACCATCTGGAGAGAAAGAGGAACAAGTCAAATGTAAGTCATCCTTAAATCGCAAATTGACACCTGCGGGACGATTACGCAAAGTCCCCAACGCCAATGCACGGTTCAGAAGAGTGCGACTATCATGTACCAACCTCTATTACCACAATCTCGCAGAAGATGGCTTCCAGTACAATCCTACACAATCTGTACTGTACTACGACTTGGTAAACGGGCCATCCCTTAGAATTTCTATGGTAATTCCCAGCGATGAGGAGGATGACGAAGATACCAGTTCTGATGAGACGATTGAAGACTTTGGAATCATTCCTGTTGAGTTCGTAAAGCCAGAAGAGACTGTGGAGAAAGAGAAATGCAGTATCTGCCTTGGTATGATGAGGAAGAGAGCCAGAGTGATGGATTGCCTTCATCGTTTCTGTCCTCGATGTATCAACACCTGGGTCATCCTGTCCCACAATACCTGCCCTCTTTGTCGTAGGTCCATCCGTCTTGTCACCATCTACAGGTAAACCACCTGGTTGAGATCAATGGTGACATTTCTGTATATATACATCTTGAGAATATATATAGTGTAGTGAAATATTGTAAATAAATGTATGTTTTAGGGAGATAATGGTTTTTGAAACAATAATAAAAGTGCTTATTAAAATGTTGTATCTCTTCAATATATTTTGGGGCATAATTTTGCGCGACGCAATTAAAAAAATCAACAATTAATGTATCATACGCGTCTATAATAGTTTTTAATTTTCATAACAAATGGTGCTCTAATGCATCATAATTAATGCTTCTATACTTTTTTGAAATCGCGAACAATGGTCGTATTGTCAGCATTGAATTCTTCGGCCAACATTTTTCCTTTTTCATTGCTGATAAAAAATGGTGGATCTTTCTTCATTTGGGAAGTATGTATCGCCCGATTTGAACTTCTTGAACTATCTATTGTTTTTGCTGATTATTTTTATTCACCAAAAAGTTCGTTTAATCGCGAATTGCTGTGCTGTATCCCAACCATTTCCGAAGGGGTAGAACATAATATTATCAAATTTGGATATGAATTTAGGCACGCATATTTTCATTATATATACAGTAGAACCTCCATGTAAAGGACACCTAATTGCAGAGCCAAAGTGTCCTTTAGGGAGAGGTGTTCTCTTACCAGAGAGTGGCTAAATTGTAAGAATGGTAATTTTGCAAATGAAAACTATTCTTTGTGGAGAAGTGTCCGCTAGCGCAAGTTTTCTCTCATGGAGGTTCTACTGTATCTCTCTCTAAAAAAAAATGTTTTCATTTTATTAGAAAATAAATAAAGCTTCCAGGGTTTCTTGTTCAAATTTATATTTTCAAGCTTTCGGACTTGTCAGTCCTTCAACAGGAGTATCACGATAATAAATTGATTATATATACTTTTTTTGTTTGCATTTTAAAATGTTAAACAAACCTCAATTTTGAAAGAAACCTGGTTGATGTAAAGGCCCTAGCAACCACCTAATAAGTTTAATGGGGTATCAGTCGATCACCCAAGAAATGAATTACGCAGAACAGGGTGAAATGGCATTCTACGGTGACTGGCCTCCGTATCGACAATGACATCATACGATGAATAGATTAAAACATGTATTATTCATTTTTTTAAAATTCCCAATGTGGTTGACCTCAACTTTCTACTTTATATACTAATTTTCTTTACAAAATATAACGAGGTATCACTCAATTAAGCTAAAAGACAAGTCATATTGACCTTTTAATTGGAAATATAATTAACTAACCTGTGAGAATTTATTAGATAATTTCTCTTCCTTCGTTAGCGATACTTTTGATAAGCTTAAAAATAGAATATAAGGCTTGGGAGGTGAATTCATAGCCCATATTCTTTTTTTACTGCTTATAGCCATTATCTTTCTGTTTTTATAACTCAGTGGTCTACTAAGGAGTACATTATTCCTATCAAATATACACTCATGGACAAAACTTAAGGAAGTTGTACCTCTCAGTATGTATATCGGGATTCAGACAATAACTCGGATATATATTTGATACACAGTAATCTTTTTTGAAGACACGAGATAACCAAGTGGGAACAAAAAAAAAAGCCTCCGTCTACTTCAAGAAAAAAAAAAAAAACAAGGACGACCGGCGGTTTCAAATATATTCCACTTCGTTTAGTCCTAAGTGTAAAGATGTGAAAGCTTATTTTGTTATATTGCATTGGTTCAGATTTTCTTTTATTAAACTGAGCCTATGACTATAGCCCTCCTTCCATTCCTGTGTAGGCTGAGGAGACACCTCGAAGCTATTGAATGGAATGTACCCGCATACAACATCCAATCAAATTAGTTACAGTTTTTTTCGCTTTTCCCTAGTACACACGTGGTACAAGCCATGATAATCATGGTGGGTAGAAGTAGGCGACGGCTTTTACTGTAAGCGCACCACACGTCTATGCATGTGTAAAGCAGTTCGACTTTGCACTTACAAATGTGCCAGAGCCCCGTTTGGTTACTTGCACTCGCTGATGGGGTTGGACTTTTGAAAGAATCGGGGGCCATTGGATTTTTTTTATCATAAAAAAGTGACCAATGAGAGAATCGAACCCGGGTCGTAGCGGTCGAAAACCAACTGTTTAGACCATCCTTCCACAGACTCCCGTTACAGTTTATTATTGTTCATATGTTCATATCTTCAGCATCTGAAATGTCCTTTAAGATATATCGATGAATTTACAGATTTCAGCATATAACAAAATGATGGCGTCTAGCTTTTAGTCTTTTTTGGCGGGAGAGGTGATCTTTATAGATCGATGTCCTCCCTATATTTCAGCCATAGGACTTTATTTCATGAGTCTCTAGGTGAACGCTTCTCAGTTTGCCAAAGCTGGTGTTGTGGCTTTGTTACCGACCCGAGGCCGCTGGTTTGCGGCGAAGGTCAACAGATGGCGTCTAGTTTTGATGTCTGTTTTGACGGGAGAGACGACCTTTATCTTTATCCACAGCAAAATTTCCATCCAATTATTTTTAATTGATCATTATTATTATTGTAAATTATAATATGGCAGAGACTGTGCACTTTTGCATGTATTGACAAGATATCAATAGAAATACGTTAAATGTCTATTTATATCGCGAACTTTTTCTCCATTGCTGTAAGGACAGTTGAAGTTTTTTTTTTTTTTTTTAATGTTAGGATGGCCTGTCTCATCAGTGATAAACTCTACCAGCAGTTTCGTACCAGTTCCATACAGCTCTAATATTGATTTGGTCTGTTTTGATTTTATATCCGATACTGAGGCTGAAGAGTAGTCCGACCACACCTCCCTGCAGTCCCTCCTGGACCCTTGGAATATTTGACCAAATTCTGGTTCGTTTCCAAGTTGACTAACGTGCCAACGGCACCCATTTTCCAATTGCTGCTGCTGTGATAGAGATGCATGGGGACATCTGAAGCTCTTCAATGGACACAACAACAACAACTGAGGCATCTCTAGAGTTATTCCTAAAAAGTGTCCGAAAAATGTAGGAATAGGTCAGGCGTTTTAACTCCATTGACGAGTTGGCAGACTTCGACTGGGATTTGCCAGAGTGAATATCTAACTTACCCTTTTCTATTGTTTTATCTAATTGATAAACTATTGATTGATTGTGGTTGTTCCACTTAAGCTTCTACAATATTTGATGTATCAGGATGAAACTTTGCCGGTGTTAGATCTGGAGGTATTCACTGTCTTAGTTTCAACCTTTTTTTTTTTTTTTGCTTATCCCTAGTACACGTGGTACAGGCCATGATAATCATGGTGGGTAGAAGTTGGCAACTGCTTTTTACTGTAAGTACACCACATATCTACACATGTGAAAAGCAGTTCAACTTTGCACTTACAAATGTGCCAGAGCCCCGTTTGGTTACTTGCACTTGCTGGTGGGGTTGGACTTTTGCAAGAATTGGGGGCCATTGGAGATTTTTTTTTTATCAGAAAAAAAAAGTGTCCAATGCAGGAATCGAACCCGGGTCGTAGCGGTCGAAAGCCAATGGTTTAGACCATCCTTCCACCAACCCACCAGTTTCAACCTGAAAACTTGCTAATTTGCATATTCCCCGGGATCAAATATTGATAGTAATAATAATCTATATAATCAATTATAAGTCAATAACGCGCCATTTATATATAAGAAATGAAAGTATTAATGTGCAAATGTTTCTTTTACACATAAAACAAACTTTTCTACTGTAATGAAAAAATATTGGGAGGGCTTGGATCATCAGTGGTGAACTCTCCAGGCAGTTTCGCCAATTTAATCTACCAGACTGCCTGTTAGAGCTCTAATACTGTATTGAACAATTCTGCTTATATATGCTACACTGAAGGGTGGAATCTTAGAAATGGTATTTAAGCAAACTATGGACATAAGCTTTTAGGACAGTAGAATTACATATAAATATTTGCATTGAGCAATGCTCTTCCGCAAACAATAAGGACAAGGCCTTTATATTCAACTGACCTTGTCCTTATTGTTTGCAGAAGAGCATTGATCGATGCAAATATTTATATGCAATTCTACTGTTCTAAAAACTAATGTCCATAGTTTGCTTGAATTCCATTTCTAAAATTCCACCCTTCAGTGCAACGTATATAAGCAGAATTGTCCAATACAGTATTAGAGCTCTAAAAGGTGGTATTGGTTGATTAAACCAGTGAAACCTCCGGGAGGGTTCATCACTGATGTATGAGCAAACCCCCCCCCCCCCCCCCCCCATATATGTTTCATCGCAGTAAGGACAGTAGAGGTTTGTTTTATGTATAAAAGAAACATTTGTACCTTAATACTTTCATTTATATATATACTACTCTGATCAAAAAGTTTCGACACTTTGCTCATAAAATCCTGAAAACTCAATATATTTTCTCCCGGTTTGTGGCAAACGCAAGCGTCGCTCTTGGCTTGGAGACCTGCCAATTTTCAAAAATCACGCGCCACAACAGCGCGAGCAGCGGCTGTTCGAAGTGAAGCCAATTTTGCCCGTGCTTCGATTTCGTTAGTCACCGAAATGGATGATCAACGAATTTGCATCAAGTTCTGTGTGAAAAACGGATTCAAGAGTGCCGAAATTTTTTGGATGTTGCAAACAGCCTACGGGGATGCCGTCATGAGCCGAAGACGAGTTTTCGAGTGGTACAAGCGCTTCAAGAAGGGTCGGGAAGAGACCGCCGACAACGAACGTTCCGGGAGACCGTCCACATCAACCACGCCTGAAAAAGTGGACAAGGTGTTGGAACTGGTGCGTGAAGACCGACCAATAACTGTCAGGGAGGTCGCCGAACAAAGCAGGGATATCATTCGGGTCGACTCAATCGATAATCAAGGACATTTTGGGAGTGAGAAGATTCAACGCCGTTCTCGTTCCCAAAGATTTGATTTTGATCAAAAGAACGCCCGGAAAGAAACGGCCAGTCTCAATCTCGAAGCGACAACCGACGACCCCGAATTGCTGAAGAGGGTCATTACTGGAGACGAAACATGGATTTACGGCTTTGATTCGGAAACTACCCAACAGGCACGGAGTGGCGCTTCAAAAATGAGCCGAGACCAAAGAAAGCGAGGAAGGCTCCCAACAAAGTCAAGGTCATGTTGACGGTGTTCTTCGACTACCAGGGCATCGTTCATCAGGAATTTCAACAACAAGGCTCTACAATAACTGCTGACTCCTACCTGGGCGTTTTGAGGCGATTGAGGGAAGCGATCAGGCAGAAACGGCCGGAGCTGTGGAGGAGCAAGTCGTGGATCCTCCACCACGATAACGCCGGCGCACACAGCCCTCAAAATCTCGAAGTTCCAGCAGGACATCTCAACCTCTGTGTTCGTCCAACCCCCTTACAGTCCCGATTTGGCCCCCTGCGACTTCTTCCTTTTTGGAAAGGTCAAAAAAAAAAGTTAAAGGGTCGGAAATTTCAGAGCATAGAAGAGATCAAAGTAGAATCGAAGAAGGCCATGAAGGCGATCCCGAAAACAGACTACCAGAGGTGTTTTGCCGACTGGAAAAAAAGGTGGCTGAAGTGCATCGCGGCCAACGGGGACTACTTTGAAGGGGACAATTTGAATTTGGTAAAATAATAAAGTTTTTTTTAAACTTATGAGCAAAGTGTCGAAACTTTTTGATCAGAGTAGTATCTGACTATCTAGATGAAACTTTGCCGCGATAAAGAGTTAGGTCTGAAAAGCCACACTTTCATCTCTAGAATCTGATGCGTGGTGTCGCTGGAGACCACCAAACTCTGCAGCGCTGGCATTCATTGTACATGATGTATATAATCCATATTATCTTTTTTAAAATAGTACAGACTGTGCAGTTTGAATGTATTGACAAGATTTCAATAAAATTATTTTAATTGTCAATTGTCTAGAATCTGATGAGACAATCAATTACCATCCTCAACAACACAAATTTTCACTCATGGACAAAATTTGAAGTTTCATATTTTGATGTCCACCGGTCGGGTATGTCTATCTTTTTTTTTTAAGGAGACAGAGGCAATTTTGTTCACACTTAGTAATCATGTGGGGTTTCAATAAAGGTCATTGTGTATCAAATATCTTTCAGAGTTATTGTCTGAATCCATATATACATGCTAAAAGATACAACGTTCTTAATTTTTGTCCATGAGTGTATTTTTCTTGTGTATACCATTGGCTTTATGCAAACTCTACACGGGAATTATGATCCTCACTTTTACTACTCCGTACTAGACCTCCTCCGTACTATCGAGACCCAATGCCTGCAGGAATGGAAATCTAATGCTGCGCATGACTGGTACAGAGCAGGAGGGACAAGTATCAGTTCTGTCCTCCCAAGAGAACAACAGTCTTTGATTTCCAGATTTAAGTCTGCTCAACTACGAATAATGACTTTCCAGAATGGTTGCAAGGTTTTCCCACTATGTACTAAGTGCAATTCTCAACCTGTAACCCCAAACCACATTATCAACTGTATTGGCTCATATATTGATGAGCTCTACTCATCCCTAGCAGACACCATCAACAAGCTCTATAAGTTTGATACCCTAAAATAAGATGAGTAGAGATAAGAAAGAAGAAGACTTTTATTACACTAATTTATTTTTAATATACAGTTTAACCTGTCTAAGCGCCCCCTCTAAATAGCGCCTCCCTCTCTATATCGTCCGATTTTAAATACGTAGTACGATGCAATTTACATTAAAAGTGATCTGTCTATAGCAGCCTATTTTGGGGAGTCCCAAGAGGGGGTGCTATAGACAGGTTTAACTGTCTATTAAAATTACTACTATCAATACAAATAAGTAGTTGTTTAAATAATTATAGTTGAGCAAATATTCATGCTGGCGGGACACCTGGGTCATATTATATTTAAAATTAGAAAGATTTGAGCATAGTCTATGGATGGTTATTTTGATGCTGCAGACACTTCCATGACTGCAGGTATAAATATACGTACAACTGGATAGGGTTTCTGTATGTAAAATTCCTAACTTAATTAAAGACTAGATTGAGCAATTTAAAGATTGTATGTACACATGTTAACACAAAGCAATAACGCGCCATCTATACATATAAAATAAAAGGATTTAAAAGCGCGAATGTTTCTTTTATACACAAAACGAACCTCTACTGTCCTTACTGCGATGAAAAAATATATTGGGAGGGCTTGGCTCATCAGTGGTGAACCCTCCCAGCGGTTTCGCCAATTTAATCCACCAGACCGCTTCTCAGAGCTCTAATACTGTATTGGATCATTCTGCTTTTATATGCTACACTGAAGGATGGAATCTTAGAAATGGACATAGTGTGTCCATAGTTTACTTGAAAACCATTTCTAAGATTCCATCCTTCAGTGTAGCATATAAAAGCAGAATGATCCAATACAGTATTAGAGCTCTGAGAAGCGGTCTGGTGGATTAAATTGGCGAAACCGCTGGGAGGGTTCACCACTGATGAGCCAAGCCCTCCCAATATATTTTTTCATCGCAGTAAGGACAGTAGAGGTTCGTTTTGTGTATAAAAGAAACATTCGCGCTTTTAAATCCTTTTATTTTATATGTATAGATGGCGCGTTATTGCTTTGTGTTAATTTATTCCTAATGGCCTTGTCTTTATAGTTTGCTGAAGAGCATTGCTCGAAGCAAATATTTGAATGTAATTCTACTGTCCTATAAGCTTATGTCCATAGTTTACTTGAAAACCATTTCTAAGATTCCATCCTTCAGTGTAGCATATAAAAGCAGAATGATCCAATACAGTATTAGAGCTCTGAGAAGCGGTCTGGTGGATTAAATTGGCGAAACCGCTGGGAGGGTTCACCACTGATGAGCCAAGCCCTCCCAATATATTTTTTCATCGCAGTAAGGACAGTAGAGGTTCGTTTTGTGTATAAAAGAAACATTCGCGCTTTTAAATCCTTTTATTTTATATGTATAGATGGCGCGTTATTGCTTTGTGTTAATTTATTCCTAATGGCCTTGTCTTTATAGTTTGCTGAAGAGCATTGCTCGAAGCAAATATTTGAATGTAATTCTACTGTCCTATAAGCTTATGTCCATAGTTTACTTGAAAACCATTTCTAAGATTCCATCCTTCAGTGTAGCATATAAAAGCAGAATGATCCAATACAGTATTAGAGCTCTGAGAAGCGGTCTGGTGGATTAAATTGGCGAAACCGCTGGGAGGGTTCACCACTGATGAGCCAAGCCCTCCCAATATATTTTTTCATCGCAGTAAGGACAGTAGAGGTTCGTTTTGTGTATAAAAGAAACATTCGCGCTTTTAAATCCTTTTATTTTATATGTATAGATGGCGCGTTATTGCTTTGTGTTAATTTATTCCTAATGGCCTTGTCTTTATAGTTTGCTGAAGAGCATTGCTCGAAGCAAATATTTGAATGTAATTCTACTGTCCTATAAGCTTATGTCCATAGTTTACTTGAAAACCATTTCTAAGATTCCATCCTTCAGTGTAGCATATAAAAGCAGAATGATCCAATACAGTATTAGAGCTCTGAGAAGCGGTCTGGTGGATTAAATTGGCGAAACCGCTGGGAGGGTTCACCACTGATGAGCCAAGCCCTCCCAATATATTTTTTCATCGCAGTAAGGACAGTAGAGGTTCGTTTTGTGTATAAAAGAAACATTCGCGCTTTTAAATCCTTTTATTTTATATGTACACATGTGATGAATCATAGACCATCTAACAATTCTTGTTGTTGTCGTGTCCAATGAAGAGTCTCAGATGTCTCCGTGCATCTCTATCACAGCAGTCGCAATTTCTTCTATCTTGGGTGTGTAAAGCTGCTGCTTCGGGTCCATGTCAATTTTCTGCAAGGCTTCAGCCATTGCTGGGCATGAGAATATGTAGGTAGGTGTTAGTTCCACACCAAGACAATTGTTACATGCCCTGTAGGTTCTCCTTGTGCCATCTGGATGTATTGTCATCCCTTTGTGTGATGTTATATAAAAATTAAAATTGTGTTTTCGTGCTATACAGTCAAAGTTCATTATAACAACTGCTGTTATAAATATTGTTGTACAACAACAGTTAAAATATGGGGGTCGGTGGAACGATGGTCTAAACCGTTGGTTTTATACCACTACAACCTGGGATCGAATCCCACATTGGGCCCTTTTTTCTGATTTAAAAAAAAAAATGCTCCAATGGCCATCGATTCTTGCAAAAGTCCAACCCTACCAGCGAGTGCAAGTAACCAAACGGAACTCTGGCACATTTGTAAGTGCAAAGTCGAACTGCTTTTCACATGCGTAGACACTCACACTTACATTAAAAGCAGTCGTCTACTTCTACCCACCATGATTATCATGGCCTGTACCATGTGAACTAGGGTTAAGCAAAAAAAAAAAAAAGTTAAAATAATTTAGACTATAGAATTAGGATATTACAATCAAGTTGATACAATAAAGGAGGTTGCCATAACAAGGTGTGTTCCACTGTATAAAGTTTTAAAATTAAGAACTACTTGGGAGGCTAACGGTTTAATGGTGCAACCCATTAACAACAAGGTTCAATATACATTCATGGACAAAACTTAAGGAAGTTTTACCTTTTAATATGTATATCGGGAATCAGACAATAACTCTGAAAGATAGTTGATACACAGTGACCTTTATTGAAGACACGAGATAATCAAGTGTGAACAAAATTGCCTCTGTCTCCTTCAAAAAAATAGATAACGGGTGACATCAAAGACTTTCAACTTCCTTAAGTTTTGTCCATGAGTGTAAACATTGAGCTCATTTTGCTAAATTTAAAAAAAGGCTTCATTGATTCTTGCACAAGTTCAACTTGCCAGTGAGCATAAGTAACTTTAAATCAGACATTTTATAAGTGCAAAAGTCTGTTTTCTACAATGGGCAAATATGTGGCGCACTTGCATTTAAAGACGGTCACTTCCAATGTTTAGTTCCATGATCAGGTGTATTATTATTAATATCTCTAGTACACGTGGTACAGGCCATGATAATCATGGTGGGTAGAAGTTGATGGCTTCTTTTACTTTAAGTGCGCCACATGTCTACACATGTGAAAGTAGTTTGACTTTTAACTTACAAATGTGCCAGAGCCCCGTTTGGTTACTTGCACTCGCTGGTGGGGTTGGACTTTTGCAAGAATCGGGGGCCATTGGAGCAATTTTTTTAATCAGAAAAAAGTGGCCAATGCAGGATTTGAAACCAGGTTGTAGCGATCTAAAACCAACGGTTTAGACCACCCTTCCACCAACCCCCACATGATCAGATGTTCTTTTGTTATGTAGAAAGCAATTTTATTTTTACAAGGTGTGAGATTAGGTTATTTGCATTCACTGGTGGAATTGAGTAAAAATCAGGCCTAATTAAGTTTAAAATATGATTAAATTTATAATAAAATATAATGTGGCTTATAATTGTAGAACGACATATGAAAATTATTCCACATGTGCTTCTTTTGAATGAAAAATCAAAATTTATTTTAAGGAGAAATACCGATTACACTGATATACAAAACCTAAGGAAGTTGTACCTTATAGCATATATATATCGGGATTCTGAAAATAACTCTGAGAGATATTTGATGCACAATGATATATATCACTGTGCATCAAAAATCTCTCTGAGTTATTTTCTGAATCCCGATATATATATGCTATAAGGTACAACTTCCTTAAGTTTTGTCTATCAGTGTTATTTCTAACCTTAGGGATGAAGTATGAAAAGATGAATTGTGAAAAGTAATGATTAACCAGATTTTTTGTTCAAAAGAAACACATGTGGGATAATTTTCAAATGTCATTCTATAAAATATGATGTATTTTTTTTTTTTAGCAGGCCATCTATTATAAGAACTATTTTTGATGCGTATGATTATTTTTGAAATGAAACTCTTTTCTACTGCCCTTTCTGCAATGATAATATATTGGGAGGGCCTGACTCATCTGTGGTGAACCACTGGGAGGGTTCACCACTAATGAGCCAAGCTCTTCCAATATATTATCATTGCAGTAAGGGCAGTAGAAAATTACTTTATTTCTAAAAAAAATCATATGTGTAAAAAAAAATCAAGTTTTAAATGTTCCAATGCCATTACCAAAACTTCACATATAAATGACTTATTGTCCTCTCTTACTGGAGAGTTTTGACTTAGTAAAAGTGGTACAGTAGAACCTCCCTTTAGCAGACACCTCTCCACAAAGGACAGTTTTATTTGCAAAATTACCATTTTTACAATTTAGCAATTCTCTGGTAAGAAGACACCTCTCCCTAAAGGATATATTAGCTCTGCAATTAGGTGTCTTTTACAGGAAGGTTCTACTGTATTAGCTAATTAATCTACTTGATCATTGTTGGGAATGGTAGATGACATCAGGATAGAAGTTCGCATGAGGTTGTTATTATTTCTTGTCCCCTTGTGTAAAGATTATAAGAATTCCACGAGTTCATGAATGCCGCTTAGATGTTGAATCACCAGAGCATCTTCTTTTAACTTGCCCTCTGACTAATCAAATTGTATGCAAATACTTTGAAACATTACCAAATTGTCTTAGTGTATATACTCAATCTTATGAGAACTTTGTTAAGTTTAGAACTATTTGTACAATAATTTACAAAACATTACTAATCCATCGTGTAAATATTTAATCATATATATGTAAATAATACTAGCACAGCACAATAGTCCCTTGGACTTCATGCTTTTTGTAACAATAATTTTTTTAAAAAATGAGTTCATGTTCTTTGAGCTTGCATGAGGTAGGTTAGATTAGAGAGACAGATGATCCACACACAAATCTTCCCCAAGATTTATTAAGCTATAATCTCTATGTACAAAAATATATCATTTAAAAAAAAACCCTAAAAAAGAAGAAGTAACAACCATCACCATATCTACTCTGCAGTATTCAAGTGTGAGAGACCAAGTCCTCTGAGGGTGACCTGGATGGGAGGGAGGCCTGTTTCCCTGGGAGGGGAGAGTGTCAGCAGGGAACAGTACTGGCCACTGCGCTGGGGCTGGAAGTGGATGGCGACGTTCAGGTAATACCTGCTCCTGGTCCACACACACCATGTTTTGTTTTTTGCTTATCCCTAGTACACGTGGTACAGGCTGTGATAATCATGGTGAGTAGAAATAGGTGACTGCTTTTACTGTAAGTACACCACATGTCTACATATGTGAAAAGCAGTTCAACTTTGTACTTACAAATGTACACACCATGTAGATGATGTAGACATGACATATACACTAGGTAGACAGACATCATGAAGGGAAGAACTTTGGTAGAGTACATAAGCTACTACAGTCCAAATGATACAACTTGGAATATAGATTCAAAACAAGAGGTAACAATATCACAACCAAATACAGTAGAACCTCTCTGTAAAGGACACCTAATTGCACAGCCAAAGTGTCCTTTAGGAAGAGGTGTCCTCTTACCAGAGAGTTGCTAAATAGTAAACATGGTCATTTTGGCGATAAAAACTGTCCTTTGTAGAGAAGTGTCCTCTAGCACAAGTATCCTCTCATGGAGGTTCTACTGTATATAATATATATATACATATACACTCATGAACAAAACTTAAGGAAGTGGAAATATTTGATATCGCCGGTCGTCTATCTTTTTTAAAGAGGCAGAGGCAATTTAGTTCACACTTGGTAATCCCTTATGTCTTCAATAGAGGTTACTGTAATATCTTTCAGAGTTATTGTCTGAATCTCAATATACATGCTAAAAGGTACAACTTCCTTAAGTTTTGTCCATGAGTGGATATATATATATTACAAACAAGATGCATTAGCGTGACATCCGTTATTGAAAATTTGAACTATTTTATGGGACGTATGTTTCTTTTAAAATAAAAGAATATATTAGATAATAAAAAGGCATATATTGGATTGAATAAAATATTTATTTGCCAATATTTAGGTTGGCTGAACGCCAACCTTTATCAATGCATTACATTTTTGTATAAACAAACTCGGCGCAGCATAGTGTTATATAAGATATAATAGATATAACACTATGCTGCGCTGAGTTTGTGTATACAAAAAGGTAATGCCTTGACAAAGGTTGGCATTCAGCCAACCGAAATATTGGCAAATAAATATTTTATTC
This sequence comes from Cordylochernes scorpioides, assembly GCA_030710605.1. NCBI lineage: Eukaryota > Metazoa > Arthropoda > Arachnida > Pseudoscorpiones > Chernetidae > Cordylochernes > Cordylochernes scorpioides. The sequence goes on from CP092876.1 coordinate 75,306,532, forward strand.
AATCCAATATATATGCTTTTTATTATCTAATGATTTAAATATGGATTGCTCTATTTTCAGAACAAAAGTATATATATTTTCTACTGCCCTTTACTGCAATAATAAATATATTCTATAAGTAATTAATGTGTTTGTTTCCTTGTACAACACACACATCCCAACTTCTTTAATTCAACACTCCAAGGGATCAGTTAAATTTAAGTAAGTGCTGAACTATAGTCAGGTAAAAATTAAAGTAAATAGGCTTATAGAGATTAAAAACTCGGCTCTATCGGTTTCGATCTACGCACATCCCAGCGCCTCAACAATCATAACTACATTCACTCCATGGATATTTTGTGATGTAGTCGTGATCATCCAGGGCGAGACTTTTATAGATTACCAACAGTTTATACAGTCATCATGACGTATGTATCATGCCACGTTTCACACCTAGATGTCTCAGAATGTCACCATCTGACCAGAGATGACATTCTGGGACATCTAGATGGGAAACGTGGCATGATACATACATCATGATGACTGTATAAACTGTTGGTAATCTATAAAAGTCTCGCCCTGGATGATCACGACTACATCACAAAATATCCATGGAGTGAATGTAGTTATGATTGTTGAGGCGTTGGGATGTGCGTAGATCGAAACCGATAGAGCCGAGATTAAAAACTGTTTAATTAAGTTTACTGTATTTAATATATATAAAGATCACCTCTCCCTTTCAAAACTAGACGCCATCTATTGACCATCGTTGCAAACTAGCAGCCTCAAGTTAGTGACAAAGCCACAACACCAGCTTTGGCAAATTGAGAAGCATCCACCTAGAGACCATGATTTCTGGCTAATGGCCTTCGTCAGTCTAGGGAAAGCTTTATTTCATGAGATCTCACAAGGGTTCAAATGGGAATCTTCACAATCTGCCAAAGAGATGTTTAGCAGGCAAAATGGCTAGGTTTCTAGTGTTGTTTCCCATGAGAGACCATGGTTAAGCTAAGTCTCTCCAAGAGGTAGTCTTTCATCAGAGCCTCTGTTATATCAGGTTAGGTGTCATAAAGAATCTTTCAACCAAAACAGTTTCTAATGAGAGACCACATTGAGGATAGACCAGTTTCAGCAATGTTTCTAGGTAATCTCTCATTTCAAACTTTTGTACAGTAGAACTACCTCCCTGTAAAGGACAGCACCTAATTGCAGAGCCAAAGTGTCCTTTAGGGATAGGTGTCTCTTTACCGGAGAGTTGCTAAATAGTAAAAATGGTAATTTTGCAAATGAAAACTGTCCTTTTGTGGAGAGGTGTCCACTAAAGGGAGGTTCTAGTGTATAACATTTTTATATTGATTTTAAAGTTGTTTTTTTTAACTTATTTTTACAAAAATGATTATTCTGTAAACAAAAAAAAAAGTTGTTGGTTAAAAATGTGTGTAAATATAAGTGTGTCTGGAAGACAAGCTGAAAAGACAAAAGCTATTGGAAGATAGAGATGTTTCAATTAACTAGGTCTAATCAACCTACTTGATGGTGAGTTCATTGAACTTGACCAGGAATGGGGGGTTGAGGGGTTCAACTTGGAGCTGCACAGAGCTGTGAGGACCACAGAGAGAGCCTGGTGTGGGGGAAACTGACCGTGCAGGAGGTGACTGTGCAGTTCTTCACAGTCAGCTTGAGCTTGGAGCTGGCACCACATGCTGTGGGGGGGAACTCCAGGACGGGGGAGGAGGCAAAGATGGAGGGGCGGCTCCTGCTTCCGGCCACAGACACCCGGCTGGACACATTTTCTCTGTCCATACATCATTATGAAGGGGTCAGTGGAAGGCTGGTTAAACCGTTTGGTTTTCGACCACTACGACCTGGGTTCGATTCCTGCATTGGACCCTTTTTTCTGTTTAAAAAAAAAAAAGCTTCAATGGCCCCCCCGATTCTTGCATAAGTCCAACCCCACCAGTTGGTGCAAGTAACCAAACGGGGCTCTGGCACATTTGTAAGTGCAAGGTCAAACTGCTTTTCACATGTGTAGACATGTGGTGTGCTTACAATAAAAAGCAGTCGCTAATTACCCACCATGATTATCATGCCCTGTACCACGTATACTAGGGATAAGCAAAAAAACATCATTATAACAACATCTCACTTGGAGGGGGACTTTATGTTCTTATAACCATGATATGGTAGGTAAAAATTTGGATTATACTCATGGACAATAATTAAGGAAGTTGTACCTTTTATCATATTAATTGGAATTCAAACAATAACTCTGAAAGATATTTGATAGACAGCGACCTTTATTGAAGATACACGAGATAACCAAGTGTGAACAGAATTGCCTCTGTCTCCTTAAAAAAAAAAAAAAAAAAACACAGACAACCAGCAACATACAGGTACCCATAGAAGGGTGTCTTGCCTAAAAGCTTGTACATATAAAATAAAAGGACTTAAAAGCGCGAATGTTTCTTTTATACATAAAACGAACTTCTACTGTCCTTACTGCAATGAAAAAATATATTGGGAGGGCTTGGCTCATCAGTGGTGAACCCTCCCAGCGGTTTCGCCAATTTAATCCACCAGACCGCTTCTCAGAGCTCTAATACTGTATTGGATCATTCTGCTTTTATATGCTACACTGAAGGATGGAATCTTAGAAATGGTTTTCAAGTAAACTATGGACATAAGCTTATAGGACAGTAGAATTACATTCAAATATTTGCTTATATATTTTTTCATTGCAGTAAGGACAGTAGAAGTTCGTTTTATGTATAAAAGAAACATTCGCGCTTTTAAGTCCTTTTATTTTATATGTATAGATGGCGCGTTATTGCTTTGTGTTAAAAGCTTGTACAATTGTTATCTTATATAAAGAAGCTATTCTCCCTGACCTGTGTTTCTTTTTTTTTTTGCTTATCCCTAGTACACGTGGTACAGGCCATGATAATCATGGTGGGTAGAAGTAGGCGACTGCTTTTACTGTAAGAGCACCACATATCTACACATATGAAAATCAGTTTGACTTTGCACTTACAAATGTGCCAGAGCCCTGTGAGCTGTGTTTCTTCTTCTACAATAAGTAGGAATCTCTGAAGTTGAAAAAAAAAAGAAGAGCAGAACTCAGGATGTTGATAAGAGAGAGATACCCACCCAGTGGTGGCTGCAGTGACGTTGTTGTTGGTGGAGTCCTCCAATGGGGACGAGTCTTTGACAGGAGGGGACAGGTCCAGTGCAGCTGCCGGCATCATGGTCTCCTGGGCCAGGGAGAGCTGGGTGAAGTGATCCTGCTGGGCTGAGCTGACCCCCACCACCAGCTGCTGCACCTTGGAAAGGAATAGGGGCCAGTCTGGGGGGCCACTCAGGTAGCCTGGATCTGTAGCAGTCAGATAAGTGGGGGAACTACTTCAATGTGGTTCTTGCTTACAAGTCAAACAGCATATGAAGTTTTTTTTTTAATTATCCCTAGTACATGTGGTACAAGCCATGATAATCATGGTGGGTAGAAGTAGGCAACTGCTTTTACTGTAAGTGCACCACATGTCTACACATGAGAAAAGCAGTTCGACTTTGCACTTACAAATGTGCCAGAGCCCTGTTTAGTTACAAGAGCCCTGGTAAGTGTACCACATATAGTATATGAAGTTATTTATAAGATCTATTTTCCTGTTGTTGTTGTTTCTTAACCCCTTGTGTAAAGATTACACGAATTCCATAAGTTCATGCTCCTTGAGCTGTTTTATGATAAGCAGCGGCCTTTCCCAAAGGTCCTGTTTAGTACATCTAATGCAAGCCAAATGTGTTCTGGAGCTGCAGGTGCCAAGCTACATTTTGGTCAAGTTGGGTAGATTTTGTTATTATTTTCTATCTTCATTGGCTTGAGATGGCCTGTTCTAAATCTTGTTAGTGTCGTTTGGTGCTGTCTATTTCTGAGATTCAGAGCTCCTCCTGGGTTTTATTTTATAGTACACACATTGGACTATGGCTATAAAAAAAACATGACTATAGTGAAGCACTGGTTTAGTCCCATTGGGGTTCAATGAACCCTGAAACGTTCCATAATATTTATTTATTTGGATTGGGTCTTATTACCTTGTTTTTATAATCCAAATTGTGCCTTATCAAGGGTGATATGACATAGTAAAAGAACATCTCCTGGTCAATTCAGTGTGTTCTACACTGACCTCATTCAGTTGAATCACCATCATGTCACCATTGCTTTACACATCAACATCTCAAAAAAAGCAGTCATCTAAAACTTTTTTTTTTTGCTTATCCCTAGAACACATGGTACAGGCCATGATAATCATGGTAGGTAAAAGTAGGCGAATGCATTTACTGTAAGTGCACTACATGTCTAACGCATGTGAAAAGTAGTTTGACTTTGCACTTACAAATGTGCCAGAGCCCCGTTTGGTTACTTGCACTCGCTGGTGGGGTTGGACTTTTGCAAGAATCGGGGGCTATTGGAGCATTTTTTTTTTTTTTAACAGAAAAAAATGTCCAATGCGGGAATCGAACCCGGGTCGTAGCGGTCAAAAACCAGCGGTTTAGACCATCCTTTCACTGACCCCCTTTTTTAAAGGTCATGACAAAAAGGAACTCTGCCTTTGCAGGTCCCAAGCCTGAGTAAAAAAGGAGGAGGAGGAGCAGTAACCCCAGCAGTATTTCCAGAGTCTCCTGGATAGAACCTGATTATATATTTCTCAAAATAGTTAAAATGGAGAATGAGTAAATCAAGTGTGACATAACCACATAGCACTTTTGACAGTAATCATGGCAAGAGCATGTCCCCCTGATAAAATAAAACAGTTTAATTCAATGAAATAATCCCTTGTAACAGTATTTAAGGTGAAATCATCAGACTTCCATAATTCATTCAGTCTCTAGACAGGATCTATTATCCACACACACACACAACTGCACCAAAAATATAAATTTAATCCATGAAAATTCAGTCTCCATGACCCTGTATATTTATACACAATAGGATAATAAAAAAAATATGCAAGGATAATTTTGAGTCAGAACTAACTCACTTTACCTGCAATCATCTGTATGAAGAAAGGAAATTACTTTTTAATAATACGAGTGCTAATCATATATCACTCTGCTGTCAGAAACAGTGAAAAGTAGACACAATAGATTTATACACATTTTGTGAGAAAGCGAGAAGGAAGAGAAACATGTGTAGTTTTTTTTTTTGGGGGGCTCATGTTAATACTGAATTATATATAGTACTTGTTTTATGTTCAATTAAAACTATTGTTATACTGGGAGAATCCTGTATGGAGCTTGATCCCTAATAAAGATTTTTGTATGTGTGTGTGTGTGTGTGTGAAGCACATTCAAAGAGTTTCAACAAAATCTTTATAAAAGGTGCCTGGAATACCAACCAAATATCAACGAGTCATGGCATGTCAAAAGAGAGCAAGATAATGACAACAATTTTTTGAAGGGCAGTTTCTTGTTTCAAAAGTTGAAGGTTGATGGTTGTTGTTGTTTCTTATCCCCTTGTGCTAAGAAGTGAAAGATAGAATATAACTTGGTGTGCTAGGTGGGGGATTTAGTTGCCAATGTCGTAAAGCCAGGGGCATAGCGACAAACCTCGGATAACCGATCTGACATCGTAGTTTCCGACGCTTTAAGCGTGGCTGGGATGAGGATGATTCAGACGGGAGGTTGGGAGAAATTGGCACGTTAGGTGCTCTTCTATATTGCGCAGCTTGGAACTAATCCTCTATGGACAAACTTGGAACATGCGGTGGGTAAATTTGGATTCCCTATAATTCCTTGTTTCTAAGTCAAAGTCCAAAGGGGGGGTGTGTGTGTGTGTGTGTGAAAATTAATAAGAAGAAGAATTTAAAAAAAAGTAAATATAATTCATATCACGTTTTCTCCCGTAGAAGGGCGTTCATGCCAGAGATCTGAATTAAATTCTTTAAAAAAGAAACATATCCCTGGGATGATCTCATCTTACACCAAAGCACAAGAGGCCGGCCAACCTACCCAGGGTCACAGAGGCCTCATCATCAAAAGAAGCCCAGTAGTCCAGACAGGCCATGGTGTGGTGAGGCTGGAGCTTCTGTTTAGGCCCTCTGACCAGAGCTCTCCGCAGAGGTTCATCCCCGTAGAAGATGGCCAGGACAAAGTTTGCCAAGCCCAGAGGGTTGGCCACAAATATGGACTACACACATAAAAAAAAAAACACCTTCATTAATATGATAGGGTACAATTTGGATTATAGAAAATAAACACAAGGTAATAAGACCAAATCCAAATAAATAGTGTGTGACATTTCAGCGTTGTTACCATCTTCAGACAAAAGTACTGAATGAGAAATTTACCACAGCATGTTTTAAATAGTTACTGTTATCAAGTGTGTAAACAAGATAGCAGATAAGAAGTAGAGTAGAGAAATAGTTGTTTACACACTTGATAACAGTAACTATTTAAAAACATGCTGTGGTAAAATTTCTTATTAAGTACTTTTGTCTGAAGATGGTAACAACGCTGTTACTGAAACGTCACACACTATTTATTTATTTAGATTCGGTCTTATTACCTTGTGTTTATAATCTACTAGCCGAATGACCAGGGCAACGCCCGGTGTTTACCCGATTAAATATTTTTATTAAAATACTATTCGTTACAATTATAAATTGGCGCCGTGGATGTCATTCTTGTATAATATATAAATGAGTTTTAAATATTGTAAAAAAAAAAATGCATTGGCCGGGAATCGAACCTGGGGCGCCCGCGTGGCAGGTGAGCATTCTACCACTGAACCAAAAGCAAACGGTGACAGAAGTGTCTCGCGCATTGGCGGCGCCATCGTAGCGAACCAATAGGAGAGCGCCATTCCAAAAAAAAGCGAGTGGGGGGGGGGGGGGGGGGGTCAAAGGTGGGGTGATCGTAGCCGACCAATAGGAGGGCGCCATTCCAAAAAATAAAAGCAAACCGTGACAGAGATGAAGAATGACGCTCGTAACTGTATATAGAATAATCCTAACTGTGCCTTATCATCTTGCTTTATTATATAATCATATCCTCCTGTAAAAGGGTTTGTAAAACCTGAAAGCTTTTGAGAAGAAAATTAAATTATAATTCAAGAAATTTATCCTCATAGGCCATTTTATTTATTATTCAAATGATACATGTGTTGACACAAGGTAATAAGACCAAATCCAAATAAATAAATACACCTATCCCCCGATTTACACGGTAGATACGTTCCTGAGAAAAATGTGTAAATCGGGGGATAGGTGTACACAGAAATAAAAATAAAATGCATTGACAGGTTAAAATATGTAGTCAGCACATAAGCTCGGGATTCCTCGTGAGATGTGTAAACAGCACATGTGTTCAATCACAGTAGCATTTAGTATAGTGCGATAAAAACAACAAAAAAAAAACTTATTTGGAAAACCGTGTAAAAGCGAAAACATGTAAAAAAAAGTACCGTGTAAATCGGGGGATAGGTGTAGTGTGTAACGTTTCAGTAACAGCGTTGTTACCGAAACGTCACACACTATTTATCTATTTGGATTTGGTCTTATTACCTTGTGTTTATAATCTATAATCCAAATTGTGCCTTATCGGTACATGTGTTGGTTATAAATCAGCAAAAAAGTTGAACACTGTTGTACATTGAACGTCTCAGAAATATGAAGGAAAAAATCTAGTTAATCTACTTTGCTGGGTTAACTTGGTTCCAAAAAAAAAGGGTTTATCAAATAAACCTTAGAGGCACAAAGGACCAGGTGATGATAACTAGAGATATGAGGGAAAGAATTTTCTATTCTGTATTCCAGAGTTAGACAAGTGAGTTGGTTATTTCAGTTCTAAAGTCAGTCAATTACATGTCTAGTAGGTGCTGCCTACAAATGTCTTACTGGAGATAAGAAAGAAGAAGACAAATGTCCTACTAGTTGGCAACAGTCAGGATGGAATAGGAAAGGCTCAGTTGACCAGTACGTGTCATTCCCTTTAAATACCCAGATTTTATAGGTCTACTTGAAACAGACTCCATCTGGAAATTCCAGCATATCCTAACAATAATAGACCTTTCTAATACAAGAAAATAAGACCTAATCTAAATAATTTAATAGTGTGTGACGTTTCAGCAACAGCATTGTTACCATCATCAGACATCACTGTGTTTTTGTCTAGGGGCTCCTGTAGGCTTATATCTACCACACCAGCATTACAATAAAATTGATTTTATTCTTTTGTCTGATGATGGTGACAATACTGTTGCCGAAACGTCACCCACTAATAAATTATTTGGATTAGGTCTTATTTTCTTGTGTTATAATCTATAATCCAAATTGTGCTTTATCAATAGACCTTTCTATTTCAATAAAATAATCTCTTGTATCAATATTATGGTGAAGACATCAGGTGTCCAAGGATGTCCAGCTTTCATGGTCAAAAGCTAGAGATCTAAATTAAAATTTCTCAAAAACCAAATGTATCCCTGGAAGTCTGATGATTTCACCTTAATACTAAAGACCTTTAAGACCTTTATACTAAATTCCCTATCCTTGTAGTCATACCCAACCAGACTGTAGTCCACATCTTGATCAGTGATATTTTCTTCTTCTTCTTTCTTATCTCCACTCAATCATATTAGGGTATCAAGCTTGTAAAGTTTGACAACCATCATGACTGGGTGAAGTAGAATGCTTCTGCCTTTGTCATTAAGACTGGGACCACTACTCAGTGGCAGGCTAACTTAGCTCCAAAAGAAATGGCCGCCTCTGACATGAGGAACAAACGCCATGTGCAGCCGCTCCTAACATGGAGTACAAACGCTGCTCATCCTGTATTCCTGGATTAGGAGCCCTTACAGGGTACTATCAGCCAGGCCAGCTGAGCCCAGGTTTTTTAGCGAGCTTGTTACTGCTCCCCCTCCTCCTTTTTCATCCGGGCTTGGGGACCGGCAAAGGCGGAGTTCGATCAGTGATATAATATCCCACTATGGAGTTCCTAAAATCATACTCTTTGACAGAGGGTTTGTATCTATGAGCAGATTTTTTAGGAGTCATTGTCATACTTTGGGAGAGGGGAAGCAGTTCACACAACAGCTGGCAATCTCAGAGCAATGGCGCTGCAGAGAGGCTCAATCATACGGAGGTGTGCATCAGTCTCATCTTGGGATGAATTTCTTCCATTGGTAGCTATGTCCACAAGGTCAATACTACAGGGTACTCACCAGCCAAACTTGTGTATGGCTCTGAAATCCCAGAGTTATTGGGAGAAGATGGGGACTTCCCCATTCCAGATGATAACGTCCATTTCTGTGGACGAGGGAGTATGATAGACATCTGAAAGAGAACCTTCGAGAGGCATTGAATTTAAAAATAAAGAAATATTAAAGCTGCCCATTCCAACTCTGCAAGGTTTCAAGTAACTGAATAAAGCTTTCTAAGTTTTTCTAACATATATGGACATGCCAAACAATTAGAACCATGATTTATAGAGCCTGCCTGGTACCATCCATGGACATGCACTTGCAATACCAGGCAGTTAGAAACCAAGATTTGTATATACTGGTTCCATCAAAAGATATGCACACTTGCAATAACAAGCAGTTAGAAACCAAGATTCGTATATACTGGTACCTGCAATAGATATGCACACTTGCAATACCAAGCGGTTAAAAAAATATATAAGATTTATTTATTTATTTTACCAAGCTGATAAAATCAAGATTCCTATGTCCTACAACCATCAATAGACATGCAATTGCAATGCCAAGCAGTTACAAACCAAGATTCCTATTGTCCTGGTATCATCAATAGACATGCACTTGGAATACCAAGCAGTTACAAAACAAGATTCCTATGTTCTACAACCATCAATAAACATACAATTGCAATACCAAGCAGGTTTCACACCAAGATTCCTATGTCCTACAACCATCAATAAACATACAATTGCAGTACCAAGCAATAATAAACCAAGATTCTTCTATGTCCTGGTACCATCAATAGACATGCACTTGCAGTACATGGCAGGTTTCACATGGCCATCAATGGCATGGTACAAGCAAGCAGTTTACCTTGACATCCTTGGCATGCAGTACAAACTGGGAGGGCTGAACGGTCACTGTGTTCTTGTCTAGGGGCTCCTGTAGGCTTATATCTACCACACCAGCATTATTCTAGAGTGGGTAAACAATCCATGTAAAGACAGAAAACCAAGAGATGCTAAGGAGAGCTAAAGTTCAACTATAAAAATGATAAGGCACAATTTGGATTATAGATTATAAACACAAGGTAATAAGACCAAATCCAAATAAATAAATAGGGTGTGACGTTTCGGTAACAGCGTTGTTATTATCTGTTGTTGTTGTTGTTTCTTATCCCCTTGTGTAAAGGTTGTTATTATCTTCAGACAGTAACTATTTAACAGTATAACAGTAACTATTTAAAACATGCTGTGGTAAAATTTCTCATTCAGTACTTTTGTCTGAAGATGGTAATAATGTTGTTACCAAAACGTCACACACTATTTATTTATTTTTTTATTTATTTATTTGGATTTGGTCTTATTCAACTAAAAAGTTACACTAAAATCCACCAAAAAACATCAAAAAGTTATGACAAAAAATGAATTCTAGGGAATACAGTAAAACTCCTCTATAGCAAACCTCAATGGGACTGAACCTGTGGTTCATTATAGACATGCTTCCCTATATAGCCATAGTTACCTGTATTATAAAATAAAAATAGGGATTAATCGAGGTTCATTATAAGGAAAGGTTCGTTATATCCCAGTTTCATTTTAGCAGGGTTTTACTGTATTTAGAGTGAAGATGGAAATTATCAGGTGAATCAGTTTCAATATCAACTCAATCAGGCTCATCCAAGAGGAGAGCCATAGACTGGTGTTACTAGAGATCATATCCCGCATTTGGTACTTTTTTTCTAATTAAAAAAAAATGCTCCAATGGCCCACGATTCTTACAAAAGTCTTACCCCACCAGCGAGTGCAAGTAACCAAACGGGGCTCTGGCACATTTGTAAGTGCAAAGTTGAACTGTTTTTCACATGTGTAGACATATGGTGCACTTACAGTAAAACCAGTCGCTAACTACCCACCATGAATATCATGGCCTGTACCATGTGTACTAGGGATAAAAATAGTTAAAAGCAAAGCATGGTTAACCAAAGCAGTTAAATAGAGGCAAAAGTGTTAGGCCAGCCAAAAACCACCCCCCCTCTCTACCATCCTAGATGGGGAGCAATGAGAGGCACCCTTCTGATGAGCAGCCATCTTTGTAAAATAACATCAACTGATCTAACTTTCGATGAGACCACCTTCAGAAGAGACCAGGAGTCTTTCACAGGAATATGTCTTCAACCCCACACAGCTATCTAAGTATGCTGCCAGGGTGAATCAACCAACCCACCTGAGAAAGGCTTAATAAGGATGAAGGCAGGCTGAGAGCCCATGTTGCTGAGAGCGAAGCGAGCCAGGGCGGACTCAGTCAGTTCCAGCTGGCTCTGGTAGTCCAGGCCCAGGGCAGAGATACGGCTGCAGCCCCCGTAGCCATGGAGCCCAATCTGAACACACACTCTCATATAACCATTCCTAGTTGAACCATATTTTACAGTAGAACACACCTCTGTAAAATGAACGGTGCTCGAAGAGCATGAACTCATGGAATTTGTGTAATCTTTACACAAGGGGATAAGAAACAACAACAACAAAATGAACGGTGCTCGAAGAGCATGAACTCATGGAATTTGTGTAATCTTTACACAAGGGGATAAGAAACAACAACAACAAAATGAAGGGTGCTCGAAGAGCATGAACTCATAGAATTTGTGTAATCTTTACACAAGGGGATAAGAAACAACAACAACAACAAAATGAACGGTGCTCGAAGAGCATGAACTCATGGAATTTGTGTAATCTTTACACAAGGGGATAAGAAACAACAACAACAAAATGAACGGTGCTCGAAGAGCATGAACTCATGGAATTTGTGTAATCTTTACACAAGGGGATAAGAAACAACAACAACAAAATGAACGGTGCTCGAAGAGCAGGAACTCATGGAATTTGTGTAATCTTTACACAAGGGGATAAGAAAAAACAACAACAAAATGAATGGTAGAGAACGGTAGAATAATTGGACTGGATGGGAAGCTATGAAGAAATGAAGAGCTCAAGATAGAGAAGTATGGCATCAAAGTGGACACCAGGACCTGTGCATGGGCAGAGGAATTGAAGAAGAAAACTACATTATTGACTGTATTGGCTCATCCATTGATGAGCTCTACTCATCCCCAGCAGACACCATCAAAAGTCTCAAGCTTTAGAGACTTGATAACCTAATATGATTGGTTATTTGGATTTGGTCTTATTACCTTGTGTTTATAATCTATAATCCAAATTGTGCCTTATCGAGATGCCTTTTTCTTAATTTATCCACGTTATTACCGTACAATTTCACATTTGTACTATTTTTTTACAAAGTGAACATGGTTCAAGCCAACTCACAGAGAACTTGGTGGAGGAGGCCTGGATGATGAGGCGGGCAGAGCAGGGCCCCAGGGCAGAGGGCTGGAAGGCCACCCGCAGAGAGGCCAGTTGGTGAGGCAGGAGCTTCAGTCCCCCACAGTTGCCACTACCACACTCCACCAGCCGGAAGTCTGACCCCCCCTTGATGTACACCACCAGCTCCAGAGACTGGGAGCTCGAGCTGTTCTTGAGTTTAACTGCCTTCACCCTGTCACACAACACTCACCACTTAGCCCAATCTCTTTCCCTGTACTACCTTGTCTATCCAGGCTTTCTATAAATTATGGAATTGGGAAAAAAATGGAATTCAGTAAGGGTATCAATATTTGGGGGAGGGGGAGTCAGTGGAAGGATGATCTATGGCCCGGGTTCAATTCCAGCATTGGGCACTTTTTTTCTGATTAAAAAAAAAGATGCTCCGATGACCCTCGATTCTTGCAAAAGTCCAACCCTACCAGCGAGTGCAAGTAACCAAACGGGGCTCTGGCACATTTGTAAGTGCAAAGTTGAACTGCTTTTCACATGTGTAGACATGTGGTGCACTTACAGTAAAAGCAGTCGCTTACCTCTAACCACCATGATTATCATGGCCTGTACCGCGTGTACTTATGGATAAGCAAAAAATATATATATATATTTGTTAAACACAATTTTTTGAAAATATACGTGCATGGTAGATGATACGTGCTGGTTGAATGATATCTCGAGACTTCAAACACAATATATTGCAAGGGCAAACACTTGGGAAGATCCCGGGCAAAGCTGGGTTTATTAGTATTTAATAAATTATATGGTCCTAGAAATCTTGATTAGATGCTGACACCCAAAAATACAAATACAGTAGAACTTCTTTCTAAAAGATGCCTCTTTGCAGAGCCAAAGTGTCCTCTTACCAGAGAGCTGTTTACTAGTATTAAATTGTAATTTCCCTTGGCAGAGCTGACTGCTATAGGGCGCGTCCCCAGGTGGCGGATAGGGGAACGACCTTCAGATATGAAGGCCAGCTGTGAAACAAGCAGAATAACTCTGACAAATAAGCAGTCGCGGACCAACAGCAGCATTGTTAGAAGAGGAATAGACCTCTTTAAAAATCCTGACTTCAACTGACCCAGTTGATGGACCTCAGCAAGGGTCCCACTCCAGGGATACGGAGGAGCTGCGTCTGTACTCATGTTAGAGTCGGCAGCAAAGGCATCTGCTTCCATGTTAAGAACGGCCTCAAACTACAGGCAAAGTCAGACTTTCACCAAAGTGTGCCTGGATCATGTTGCCATGATCAACGAAAGCTGCACCCCTACCCCCCATTCCATGAGATCAGATGTTGATTTGCATGCTGCATCGCCCGTCGCGCAGACATGGAATTTGTGTAATCTTTACACAAGGGGATAAGAAACAACAACAACAACAAATTGTAATTTTGGCAATGAAAACTGTTTTCACACTGCGAAAATGACCATTTTTTACTAGTTAACAACTGTCTGATAAGGAAAATCTCTCCCTACAGAACACTTTGGCTTTGCAAAGAGGTGTCCATGTTGTTGTTGCCGTGTCCAATGAAGAGCCTCAGATGTCTCCATACACACACACGTACATCTATATATAATATATAAAAAATAAATTCAATTTGTGAAATACATAATTTCAGGAAACTAACTTGAGAAATATTAATAGAAGATAGGAAATTCATATGAATTGTTTCTATTATATTCACGATTTCAATAGATGATTTACCTGTTGATTAAAAAAGAAAAACAGCGCACGTACATCTCTATCACAGCAGTGTTATCTATTGCTTGGAGAGGTATCCATCTAGTGTACAGTAGCAAGTGACTCACTCTGCCTCTGCACCAGGCTCCAAGCCACCCCAGGTGAGGTGGCGCCGGTTGGTCTCCAGCTGAGAAGCAGATTTCCGCACGCGAGCTCTGGTGGGTCGCAGCTCCAGCAAGGAGAGGGAGGGCCAGCCTGTCTGGGGATGTCTGGCCACTAGCCACCTGTCAGCCCCCACAGTACACTACATATTGTAACAACTGATACATCGCTCGAGGAGCATGAACTCATGGAATTTGTGTAATCTTCACACAAGGGGATAAGAAACAACAACAACTGATACATCTTAAGACAATAAAAAGCATCTCCTAATCAGGCAACTAAAAATTGCTGATGGCTTGTGCCATCTGTCGGGATAAATATACGGTGGATGAGAGGGTAACCCCCTCGATTCCCGACAGTCATGAACCGGGATTGAATCCCGCGTTAAAATTTTGTTTAATATGTGAATAACCTTCACATATTATTCATTGTTCAATTATCATGAACTAGGTTGCTCTTGCTGAGCGGTACCTATTTATGTGATTTGGACCAGAGAGAGAGGGATAAATATCAACCAAGAGTTGATTTTATAAATATTATTCTAGAGTTGGCCAAATACCCTTACTTGATTAATCAAGAAAAGCTAACCATGTATGCGTGTTTCGAGCTGTTGGCCCTCATTCTGGAATAATTAAAAATCAACGATTATAGTTGATATTTATTTTGATAGAAGTCACAAGCCATCAGCAACTTTTAGTTTCATGAAATGCCTTACAACCACTTGTTAATGAGGTGAATCCCCAAGGACCTACGTGGTAGTGCCAGCGATGCCAATGCCAGGATCTCCCTGGTAGGATACTTGGACTGGGGCACAACCCCCTGGGGGCAGGGTGAGGCAGCTGGGGACCACACTGACACCCTCCATGGGGGGCTCCAGCACCAAGGGCACGTCCTGCACCAGGGTGGGGCCCTTGTTGCACACCACTAGGGTGGTGGAGCTGCCAGCAGTCAACTCAAGGCCGCCCTCCTGCCAACCCACAGATGTTAGCGGCTGGCTCCACAGGAGGACTGCAGAGTTACCTGGAGTGAAGAAGGATGAGTCACCACGAGCTGCAAGTCCCTGGCCTGAGACGCCCGTAGCACAGCTGTGGCCAGCACCTGGGGGTTCCACTGACTCTCCAGATACACTGAGAGGGTCCCTTCATTTGCTCCTGAACACCAATACCTCAATATCAGTATAAAAGGAAAACAGCAAAATGCAATATTACAGCGATATGGTAAACTGGCAAAACTACTGGGAGGGTTCACCACTGATATGCCAGACCCTCCCATTAATTTTGTAATCTACCTTGTAATATAAAAGAAGAAAGGAGAGAGAGCAATAAATTGTTTGCCCATCGTGCAGAGCTGAGTGAATGAACTATGGCTATAAAAAACCATGGTTATAGTGAACATCAGGTTCAGTTACATTGAAGTTCGCTATAGAGAGGTTTTTACTGTATTTATATAGTTATCCTTAGTACACATGGTACCTCTGGTGCAGTGGACATTGTTGGGAGGTACAGTAAACCCTCTACACGATCGTATCAAGTCTTGTTCTAGTAGACTTGATGCTGTAACCAGGAGGGACACTCCCCCTTTAAAAATCCTGAGTTCAACTGACCCGGTTGATGGTCCTCAACAAGGGTCCCACTCCAGGGATACGGAGGAGCTGTGTCCGTACTCATGTTAGAGTGCAGCAAAGGCTTCTATGTTAGGAACAGCCTCAAACTACAGGCAAAGTCAGACTTTCACCAAAGTGTGCCTGGATCATGGTGCCATGATCAACGAAAGCTGCACCCCTATACCTCATTCCATGAGATCATGAACTCGTGGGATTCGTGTAATCTTTACACAAGGGGATAAGAAACAACAACAACAACAACAACAGAGCTGAGTGACTTCATGAGACACGCTCACATCAACTAGAGTTGTTGTTACTTTTTGTATTTCAAATAATAAAGTTGAATTAATTCTTTTATATCTTATTCTTTAATTTAGTAAAAGAATAAAAAGAGGAATATAACAAATTTATCATTTGCAGTAAGGGCAGTAGAAATTGTTTAATTTTAAAAAAGATTAATTACCATTTAAAATAGTTTCAATGTTTTATATAACAGATGGAGCTCTAATGCATCATACCACAATATCTCTGTTAGCTCGCCATCCCCATGCTGGTTTTAAATTCACTCTCAAAAATACCACAGGTAAATTACTTCAATAAGTTGGTGACGAGATAATTGTTGTTGTTTCTTATCCCCTTGTGTAAAGATTACACGAAAAATCCAATGGTCCCCGATTCTTGCAAAAGTCCAACCCCAACAGCGAGTGCAAGTAACCAAACGGGGCTCTGGCACATTTGTAAGTGTAAAGTCGAACTGCATTTCACATGTGTAGACATGTGGTGCGCTTACAGTAAAAAGCAGTCGCTAACTACCCACCATGATTAACATGGCCTGTACCACGTGTACTAGGAATAAGCAAAAAAAAAAAAAAAAGATTACACGAATTCCATGAAGATAAGAATATTAAAGTATATAAACCTGCTGGGTAAAAATTCTCAAGCACAATACTTTCAACAAAGACTGTTCCTTTTGAAGATAATGTATCAAATGTGAGATGAATTCACATAAGTACATTTCTTTTACAAGACACAACATGGGCTCTTAAAGGGCAAAAACAACATGAGACATGCGTGTGCACTAGGTAGTTTTATAACCTGTCAGAATCAGGTTATCAATCATTTTGAAGATTTATGGCATCTTCGAAATAGAAGTTACTTTAGGAAATAAATGCTCTGGTGTATTTCTAATCAGTAGAACCTCCATGAGAGGACACCTCTCTACAAAGGACTGTTTTCATTTGCAAAATTACCATTTTTACTATTTAGCAAGAGGGGTCGGTGGAAGAATGGTCTGAACCGTTGGTTTTTTACCACTACGACCCGGGTTCGATTCCTGCATTAGGCACTTTTTTCTGATTTAAAAAAAAATGCTCCAATGGCCCCCAATTCTTGCAAAAGTCCAACCTCACCAGCAAGTGCAAGTAACCAAACAGGGCTCTGGCACATTTTTAAGTGCAAAGTCGAACTGCTTTTCACATGTGTAGACATGTGGTGCATTTACAGTAAAAGCAGTCGCCTACTTCTACCCACCCTGATTACACTGGTCAACAAGATTTTTGCACAAGAGAACCTGATTATGTTTCTAGTGTAACTTTTCATGCTGAACTCAAAAATCTAATCAGAAATTTCCCATCACCTATGGTTTTCGCGTGAGGGTCTTTTTTTAGTATTGGGATAAATACAGTTTTGCACAACCCTTATTACATTACACTGGTTTATCAAAAAAAAATTTTCTTTGTCCACAAAGAAATAGCATCTTATCTACATGTCCTGAATCCAAATATACAATTAGTTTTTTTCTATTACGCAATATTTCTGAGATACACCTACTTGAAATTTGGAAATATTGTTAATATATAGGCATATATGAACGAAACATATTTATTATTGAAAAGCAGTGACAGTGGATTTTCTTCTATACTTTGCTTGTGGTAGATCCCTCTTGAGTGTCCAGCAGTAGTCGGCAAGCATAGCGGGACTCCATTTACCTTGGTACCGCTTCTCCATGCTTGATATATCTTGATGAAACCTCTCATCATGCTCATCGCTAACTGCGCCAAGATTGTCTGGAAAGAAATCTAGATGTGAATGCAGGAAATGGATCTTGAGGGACATGTTACATCCCAGTGCCTTGTAGGAAAGCAACAGATCATTAACTATGTCTCGGTAATTTTCAACCTTGACACTTCCTAAGAAGATTTTGCAAACCTTTCTAAAGGAATTCCATGCTGCTGCTTCAACTTCATTCAAACTATTTTGAAAATTTCCATCCTGCTGCAATTCTCGAATCTGAGGTCCAACGAAAATGCCTTCTTTAATCTTCGCTTCACTTATACTAGAAAATTTTTGTTTTAGGTAGGCAAATCCACTGGCATTTCGATCCATTGCCTTGACAAAGTTCTTCATTAATCCCAGTTTAATATGTAATGGTGGTAAGTAAATATTTTCTGAATCGATCAGGGGTAGGTTTGCAATATTTTTATATCCTGGAGTAAAGATTTTACGGTTTGGCCAGATTTTTTTAATGTAATGCCTTTCCCTATCTCTGCTATCTCACTCACACAGAAAACAACAAAATTTTGTATATCCAAGCTGTAATCCAAGCAAGAGAGCAACAACTTTCAAATCGCTGCATATTTTCCAACCGTATCTTTCATATTCTATCTTTTTCAAAAGCAGTTTCATTTATTATGGCATATATATTCATATATACAAGCATTTATTACTGTATTTATCCAAATACTAAAAAAAGACCATCGGGCAAAAACCATGGGTGATGGGAAATTTCTGATTAGATTTTTGAGTTCTGCATGAAAAGTTACACTAGAAACACCATCAGGTTCTCTTGTGCAAAAAAAAAAGTTTTTTTTGTAGACCTGTGTTATCATGGCATGTACTACATGTACTAGGGATGAGCAAAAAAAAAAAAAAACTTTTTAGCAACTCTCCGGTAAGAGGACACTTTGGCTCTTCAATTAGGTGTCCTTTACAGGGAGGTTGTACTGTATATGTTGAACTATAAAATAGAGTTGGCTCTGTAACTTTTAATCAATAAAATGGCATTCACTGTTGTTGAGGAGACCTAATACAGTAGAACCTTTATCTAAAGGACAACACCTAGTTGCAGAGCCAAAGTATTCATTAGGGAGAGATGTACTCTTTACAAAGAGTTTCTAAATAGTAAAAAAAGGATAATTTAGGAAAATATAATTGTTCTTTAGCGAGAGCATCCCCTCATAGAGGTTCTACTGTATATGTATAAAATCAAATATTATTTGGATAACTCTTGTGTGATTGTGTGGAGCCAGCCTGAGCAAACCTAGCAAGATAGCATCAACAAAAGAAAGGAGAAGAGTTGTATCTGATATGCTGCAGGGATAGTAGAGTTAACAAGTAGAGAAAAAGAAAATGTAAATTAAGGAAAAACACCTAAATATAAAATTTAAAACATCTTTGAAACAATACCTCTTTACTGTTATAAAAAAAAATTCTATATAAGAACCCAGAAACTATGGGCCATTTAAAAAAAAAGTCGGTGGACGAGTGGGTAACACCCTCGATTCCCGACAGTCATGAATCGGGATTGAATCCAGCGTTAAAATTTAGTTTAATATGTGAACTTCATATATTATTCACTGTTTCAATTATCATAAACTAGGTTGCTCTTGTTGAGCTGTACCTAATAAAGTGTTTTTGACCGTATGGGTCATTTATTGATGGCACGAGGCAAGATCAATGCCTTGCCCAACTGCCAGAGCTAGAGCTGCAAAGTTCTAGTCCTCCCGCCCTCTTCCTGCCTCCTGACCTCCGCAGACAAATCCGGCCTAACCTGCCTCTTCCCTGACGGAGATCCTGTCCCTAGCCTCTCCAGCCTGGTCATAGTGGTTTTATATATTCCGCTTTATGCGGCCATTGGGGCTCAAAAATCATTTATATTGGTTAGCAGCCCCGTAAATAAAGATATTTCCATTTATTGATGGATGGGTATCTTTTATTTCCAAAGATTGATTTCAGTCCATATGGAGAATACATAATAATAATGAAGATAACCCAAGAACCTGCTAGGATGGTGAGTTGAGTTACCTGAAGATGGCAGAGAGGAGATCTCCAGGGGCACGGCCACTCCAGGAGGCAGCTGGCCCAGGGCCACAGAGGGAGAGATGGCCTGCCAGTAGGGGCCAGACTTGAGGGTGAAACAGTCTGGAGGGGTGATGGCCAGTCGCACTGAGATCCCTGCAGTTCCCACCAGGTGGAGGGTCAGGGAGGATGTAGCTCCCCCTACCTCCAGTGTGGGAGGAGTGATCACCACCCGGGGCAGCTCTACCTCCAGGGCCAGTGGCATCAGGTAGCTGGGGCCCACAGAGGGGCTGATCTCCACTCTGCCCACCACTCGGCCTGGTAGCTTGGCCCGGTGCAACACCTGCCCACCCACAACTCTAGCACCATCTACCAAAAACATAATTGATAAGGTACAATTTGGATTATAAATTAGAACTACAAGTGATAAGGCACAATTTGGATTATAAACACAAGGTAATAAGACCAAATCCAAATAAATAAATAGTGTGTGACATTTCGGCAACAGCGTTGTTACCATCTTCAGACATTCAGAGATTCAGTACTTTTGTCTGAAGATGGTAACAACGCTGTTACCGAAACGTCACACTATTTATTTATTTATTTGGATTTGGTCTTATTACCTTGTGTTTAGAACTACAAGGTAATACAGTATAACCTCCCTGTAAAGGACACCTAATTGCAGAGCCAAAGTGTCCTTTAGGGAGAGGTGACCTCTTACCGGAGAGCTCCTAATTGATCATTTTGGTGATGAAAAACTGTCCTTTGTAGAGAGGTGTACTTTAGCAGGAGTGTCCTCTCATAGAGGTTCTACTGTAAGACCAAATACAAATGAATAGTATGGCATTTCAGTAACAGCATTATTGACAAAATGTTACACACTATTATTTATATGGATTTGCCCTTATTACCTTGTAGTTCTAAAAAAAAAATGTAAAAAAGCAGAAAGATTTTGCTGTTGTTGTTTCTTATCCGCTTGTGCAAAGATTACACAAATTCTATGAGTCCATGCACCTTAAGCTGTTTGATGATCAGCAGTGGCCTCTCCCAAAGGTCCTGTCTAGTGCATCCTTTGCTGACCGTAGCATATTGCCATCAGCAGAGAATGGCATGCAGACTACTGAATTTCTCCCCCTCAAACATTGTTGTAAATGGGGAAGTTAACCTTAAATAAAGTTATCACCCTAGGAGTCCATGGTTGAGATTGACCTTGCCCATAATCTGTTCCTTACAAAGATTTTCTACAATACAGTTTTCTCCTGTGGCTTATACAACCTTATATTTCACATTTCTACTATATACTACACTGATCAAATTACACAAAACAACAAAAGGAAGAATTTCAAGGATATCAGCATTTCTCTAATTTTCCAATCTTTCCTAGCAAACTATATTCTTTCATGGGCATAGTGTACACTCCCCAACATCATTTAGAATGTCTATGTTTGAATGGTTACATGGTCAAACTCATTCTGCAGTAAATATGAGGGTACTAGTGTAGTGTGTCATGCAACTTTTGTCATGCTGAGAATATGACGTAGGAGAAGAATACCAGCACATTGCGAGACTACAATAACAACATGTGGTAGAGAGAAAAAAAAGAGCAGTAAATAGACCCACAGCCTCAGTTTACACATAAGGGTGAAAGCTACTAGAGCCAAGTGTACATACCTGAAAAGAGGAAGAGCATCCAGGCTCCAAAGCCAGAGATGGGGTGTGGAGGAACAGTATAGAGCGGTCTTGTTGGCCGTTGATGCTGGCAGATTCTATCTCCAGCTGATAGTGTAGGTTCTGGGCAGTCTTGTTGACTAGAGGCAGTTCGAAGACAAAGGTGTCCCCCACAGCTACAGACCCGGTCACTAGAGGAAGCTCCACAGGAGCTGGGAGTAGAGTCAGTGGGGTAGCCATGGTGTGGGGGCAACCAGCTGTTGTGGGCACAGCCCCCCTGTGACAGCAGTAGGGCTGGGGCTCATAGCAGAGGCAGCGATGGTGGGGACACATGGGGAAGGGTGCTCCTGAAAGGTTCTCCATAGAAATGTACCTCCTAGGGAGGGACTCTGTGGAGGCTCTCAAGGAGTCCAGCTGGAGCAGGGACTGGGAGCGGAGCAGGGCACTCCCATCCAACACCAGAGGGGGTGCTGTGACTACAGAGTATCTGGAGGACTGGGGAGTTGGTGTGCGGACCTCCGTGAGAGTATCTGGAGTCTGGCGAGATGACTCCGAGTGTTGGGAAACAGGAGGCTGCACTACCTCTTTTATAGTTGAGCTAGAGGAGTCCACTTCAGTGACACCCTGGGCTGGGATTGGATTCTGCTTCACTGGAATCTTACTGGCCTTCTTTTTGTTCTTTTTCTCAAGAATATGTTCAAGGAATATGTTGGCTAAGTTGTTTGGGTTTTCAGAGATGGTGATGTCTGAGAGAATCTTGGATATGGAGCTGGTGCTGATGACACTGTCATCCTCCTCACTCTCCGACTCCTTCTTGTTGGTGGCATCTGGGACAAAACCTGCAGTTTGTCACCAACCCATGACATTTCACACTATGTATTCCTAAGGTACAATCGTGATACAGATAGGTATCACCCCAATAATGCTACCATGAAAAAAAATCTTTCCAAATAACACTTATTATATATATTCTACTCACCTGTGACGGGGACAGTGAGGTTGAAGGGAGAGGGACCGAGGTCCTCCGAGCGACCCCTGAAGTACTGGCCAAGGGAAACCACTGATTGGTTGGCCGGCTGCTGCCAGGTGGCGCTGTCAACCTTTGCCTTCTGCCCCACCACCACCACCATCACACACCGACCAATCCCCAACCTACAGGAATCTTACCCCGGCCAGAGGATCTGTTTGCTGGATGAACTCTTTCTCATCTTGATCTAGCATTGCCCGGGCTTCCGCTGGCAATACACACATCCACAGCTTCTCAGCCATAGTCTCCAGTAATGAGAAGAGAGTCATTTAGAGATATAAACACTATTTATATTGATATGGCACAATTTGGTCTTATTACCTTGTGTTTATAAACTATTTATATTTTGGAAAATAGTACAAATGTGACATTGTACTGGGATAAGGGATCAAGAATGGGTATTTGGCCAATTTTGGAATAATAAAAAATCAATGAATAGTTGATATTTTTTCCAATAGATGGCACAAGCCATCAGTAACTTTCAGTTGCACGATAAGGAGATGTCTTTTTCTTTATTTATATTTTGTTGGTGAATAATTATGTTAGGGGAAAAAAGGAAGAGAAGAAGACCTGCAATGAGCTGGCTAGAAGGGATCAAGAAAGCTACCAGAAGGTCACTAGATGATCTGTGAGTGATTGACACTAACAGATTAAATTGAAGAATATTTGCCATCTAGTCATCCAAAGTAGAACTCAACTTGAAGGACACTAACAATAGCAAGCATTTATTTACGATGCACTAGCGCACCATCTGTTATGAAAATTAGAAACTATTTTAGACACGTAAGATTCTTTTTGAAATTAAACAATTTCTACTGCCATTACTGCAGTGGAAAAATTAATGGGAGGGCCTTAAAC
The DNA here is from genome assembly GCA_030710605.1 of Cordylochernes scorpioides. NCBI lineage: Eukaryota > Metazoa > Arthropoda > Arachnida > Pseudoscorpiones > Chernetidae > Cordylochernes > Cordylochernes scorpioides. The sequence continues at coordinate 75,330,144 of CP092876.1, forward strand.
TGCCGAAACCGCTGGGAGGGATCACCACTGACTGATGAGCCAGGCCCTCCCATTAATTTTTCCATTGCAGTAAGGACAGTAGGAATGGTTTAATTTCAAAAAGAATCTTACGCGTCTAAAATAGTTTCTAATTTTCATAATAGCAAGCATAATGACAATGATAGCTTATTACACAGCCAAATAAAAGATATAAAGGCAGGTACAATATAAGCAGTAGTGGAGCCAATTTGATATTCAGTGAAAGAATAATTTATTTATTCAATGAGCCATTTTGATTTAATCATTCACTGACAAATTACACTCATTAACAAAACTTAAGGAAGTGAAAAGTTTATGATGTCTCTAAATGTCTATTTTTTTTAAGTAGACAGAGGCAATTATGTTTACACTTGGTTATCTGTGTCTCTTCAATAAAGGTCACTTTAATATCTTTCCGAGTTATTGTCTGAATCCCAGATATACATGCTCCTTGATATTAGGATATCAAGTTGTGACCCTTGATGGCGTCTGTTTGACAACCATCATGACTGGATGAAGTAGATGCGTCTGCCTTTGTCATTAAGACTGGGAGCACTACTATGTGGCAGGCCGACTTAGCTCCAAAATAAATGGCCGCCTCCGACATGAGGAACAGACGCCATGTGCAGCTGCTCCTAACATGGAGTACAAACGCTGCTCATATTGTATCCCTGGATTAAGAGCCCTTACAGGGTACTATCAGCCGGGCCAGCTGAATCCAGGTTTTTTTGCAAGCTTGTTACTGCTCCCCCTCCTCCTTTTTCATCCGGGCTTGGGACCGGCAAAGGCGGAGATATACATGCTAAAAGGTACAACTTCCTTAAGTTTTGTCCCCATGAGTGGATATTAACAAAGTTGTAACTCTATCATCACATTTGGTATTGTTACTTTGATCTGGACATGTCATGTACCCAGGGAGAAAGAATCTGTCCCCAACAATTATCTCAACTCACCTGCAGGGAGGAACTCAAAGCTGTCAACAGGAAACTGTGGGGTAGAGGAGGGCTTCTCTAGAACACAAAGTTGTTTTTTTATTTATTATTCCTAGTACACTTGGTACAGGCCAAAATAATCATGGTGGGAAAAAGTTAGCGACTGCTTTTACTGTAAGTACATCACATGTCTAACACATGTGAAAAACAGTTTGACTTTTGCAATTACAAATGTGCTAGAGTCTTGTTTGATTACTTGAACTTGCTGGTGAGGTTGGACTTTTGCAAGAATTGAGGGCCCCATTGGGGCATTTTTTTTTAATTAGAAAAAAAGTTTTACACAAATAAATTTACTGGCAATGCGTTTCTTTTTAAATCTCTACAGACATTACTGCAATGATATGATTTAATGAATGAGAGGGCTTGGCTCATCAGTAGTGAACCCTCTCAGCGGTTTCGCTGAGATTAATTTGAGCGATTAATTTGAGAGATTAATTTGGCGAAACCGCTGAGAGGGTTCACTACTGATGAGCCAAGCCCTCTCATTCATTAAATCATATCATTGCAGTAAGGTCTGTAGAGATTTAAAAAGAAACGCATTGCCAGTAAATTTATTTGTGTAAAATTTTAACGATAGAGGGCAATAAAATTTAATTTAGAAAAAAAGTGTCCAATGCGGGATTCAATCCTGGGGTCGTAGCAGTCGAAAACCAACGGTTTAGACCCTCCTTCCATCGACCTCCAGAACACAATGTGAGTGAGCTATATCTACAGATTATAAGTTGCCATTCATCTACAGTAGCATCTCCCCATAACAACCAACCTGTTGAACAACCACCTCCTTGAAAGACCAACCTTTTTTTTTTTTAAAAAACCTTTTGTCAGGATGTTAACTTGGACCCTTCTAATCCTAAGTATTAACCATTGCATCCCCCCAGCAATTATATAAAATATATTTAGCATGTATTTAATTATATCAAGTTGTTGTTGTTTCTTATCCCCTTGTGTAATTGTGTAAAGATAACACGAATTCCATGATCTCATGGAATGGGGTGTAGGGGTGCAGCTTTCGTTGATCATGACACCATGATCCAGGCACACTTTGGTGAAAGTCTGACTTTGACTGTAATTTGAGGCTGTTCCTAACATGGAAGCAGACGCCTTTGCTGCCGACTCTAACATAAGTACAGATGCAGCTCCTCTGTATCCCTGGAGTGGGACCCTTGCTGAGGTCTATCAACCAGGTCAGTTTACTCAGGATTTTTAAAGAGGTCTTTCTCTTCTTCTAACAATGCTGCTGTTGGTCTGCGACTGCTTATTTGTCAGAGTTATTCTGCTTGTTTCACAGCTGGCCTTCATATCTGAAGGTCGTTCCCCTATCCGCCACCTGGGGATGCGCCCTGTAGCAGTCAGCTCTGCAGAGAGGCCACAATTTGTGGTGCCTTGGTATGATTTCCCATATTACATCACTGCACCTTATGAGTTGACAACCAGGTCAGTTGAACTCAGGATTTTTAAAGAGGTCTTTCTCCTCTTCTAACAATGCTGCTGTTGGTCTGTGACTGTTTAATTCGTCAGAGTTATTCTGCTTGTTTCACAACTGGCCTTCATATCTGAAGGTCGTTCCCCTATCCGCCACCTGGGGATGCGCCCTATAGCAGTCAGCCCTGCCAAGGGATTATATCAAGTAGACAAGAAAAACAACAACAATGAAAACTGACAAGAAAAAGATATGAGAAGTAGACAAGAAATATACAAAAAGTAGACACATAGACAAGAAAATCCAGGTGACACAGAGAAAGAGCATCAACTCTGTGTTTTATACTTTAAAACATAGTATGTAAAGAGAAATAATGAGGGGGTCCAGGGGGCAAGCAATCCAACTCCTTATCATGGGGCAGAGCAACTTGTGAGGCCTTTGAAGCACAGTTGTGAACCACTTTTGTGAACATATTTAAGTGAGCTGGCTTTCACGCCAATTTTTACAAAGAAAAAAACTCCATGAAAAGATACTCTTGCTAGAGCATCATTCCTAAAAATGAACCATTTTACTACTTACCTGTTCTCCAGTAAGAGAATACCACTCCCTAAAGGACATTTTGGCTTTGCAACTAGATGTCCTTTATATAAAGTTTCTATTGTGTACTTAGAAAAGGAATCAACTTGAAGACAATGGTTTCAGGCTATATGGTAATGACAGTCCAGGATAAATTATGGCCTGAAGCCATGGTCTCGGGTAGGTTTTCTAGATATTTCAATCAATGCAGCAGCCATATCACTGATTTTAATCCTCTAGATTGCATAGTTGCTCACTAGACAGCACGGTTATCTAATTTGATGAGAGAGGAGCCATTTTTCCTTGAAAAAATATTTTCCTAAAGATTCTTAAAATAATTGCTAAAGTATGTATAAACACAATATACCAATCAGAATAATTTTGGGGGTTCGGTGGAAGGCTGGTTAAACCGTTTGGTTTTCGAACACTACGACCCGGGTTCGATTCCCGCATTGGACACTTTTTTGCTCCAATGGCCCCCGATTCTTGCAAAAGTCCAACCCCACCAGCGAGTGCAAGTAACCAAACGGGGCTCTGGCACATTTGTAAGTGCAAAGTCAAACTGCTTTTCACATGTGTAGACATGTGGTGCGCCTACAGTAAAAGCAGTCGCTAACTACCCACCATGATTATCATGGCCTGTACCACGTGTACTAGGGATAAGCAAAAAAAAAAGAATAACTTCAATAAGTTTCTTTATTAAAATAAAAATGGCAAGCTTTCAAGTGTTAGCTCATCATCAGGTCAATTGTTTGGCAAATCCCTACAATATATAAATAGAGAGATGAAAAAATAGCACAAAGGTGAAATTGTACTGGGATCAGGTGGATAAATTAAGACATCTCCTGATCATGCAAACTAAAAGTTGCTGAGGGCTTGCGCCATCTGTCGGAATAATTATCAACAATTCTCGTTGATTTTTAATTATTCCAGAATTGGCCAAATACCCATTCTTGATTAATCAAGAAAAGCTAACCACGGACGCGTTTCGGGCTGTTGGCCCTCATCAGCGTGGTGCAAGCTGTACCTCAACGACCAAAAAATTGGTCATTAAGGCATCCTGAAAAATCATGAAACGGGTAGTTAAGGCCAGAATTGCGTGAGGACGCTACACAATGTGAAAAAATAGTACAAATGTAACATTGTACTGGATAAGGTGCATAAATTAAGAAAAAGGCATCTCCTTATCGTGCAACTGAAAGTTTTCAGGATGCCTTAATGACCAATTTTTTGGTCGTTGAGGTACAGCTTGCACCACGCTGATGAGGGCCAACAGCCCGAAACGCGTCCGTGGTTAGCTTTTCTTGATTAATCAAGAATGGGTATTTGGCCAATTCTGGAATAATTAAAAATCAACGAGAATTGTTGATAATTATTCCGACAGATGGCGCCAGCCATCAGCAACTTTCAGTTGCACGATAAGGAGATGCCTTTTTCTTAATTTATGCACCTTATCCCAGTACAATGTTACATTTGTACTATTTTTTCACATATATATATATATATATTAAAAATAAATAAGGCATCTCCTGACCACGAGCACATGTGCTTTTTAGATGGCAGAGCGCCATCTAGTGGAGCAGAAATAAACTAAACGTTTATTTAGCTTACTCCGTGATATTTGGCCAACCCAATTTCTTGATAAATCAAGAAAAGCCATCCACGAACGCGTTTCGCGCTGTTGGCGCTCGTCAGGGTGGAGAAGGCTGTAACCACTGCGACCAAAAAGATTTTTTGGTCCCAATGGCTTCCCGAAAAATCAAGAAATGGGTATTTAAGGCCAAATTTGCGTAAAGACGCTTAACACATGAAAAAATAATAGAAAAAATAAAAGATAAGTGGGTCAGGTGTTGATATTAAAAATAAATAAGGCATCTCCTAAAAAGCACATGTGCTCGTGGTCAGGAGATGTTAAACCTGTCTATAGCGCCCCCTCTTGGGACTTACCAAAATAGGGTGTCATAGACAGGTCACTTTTAATGTAAAATGTTTACATTTTAATGTTTGAAATCGGCCGCTATAGAGAGGAAGGCGCTATTTGGAGGGGGTGCTATAGACAGGTTTAACTGTATATAGAAAGAGATAGAAGGGGAATTTACATATTTACATATTTCCAACTAGGTATGTAGCTAACCAACCTCCATCTTTCGCCAGGGGGGCGACAAGCTCCCCAAAGGATGACCGGAAGTCATGGAAGGGATGAGGGCTGGTGGCGCCACTGCTTACTGAGGAGGACCTGGCGGAGATCTGCTTGGGATCAAACTCCACCTGGACAGCTCAGACTTCAAGTGGGATATAACGGTACAACATATTGTGTAAGTTACACAGTGTGGGGCCTTCACTGTAAAAACCAAATATGGGAGTGGATATACAATGCAACTTCTTTCCCCAAGGGATCAGAATTTTCGGTTGAATTACAGTCGGTGTTGTAATATAGTCCGTTAAAGTAAATAGGTTGAATTAAAGTAAGTGTTGAATTATAGTGGGTTGAATTAAAAAGTTTATATACTGTACTTCAAACATGGATTCATGGAATTTGTGTAATCTTTGCGCAAGGGGATCAGAAACAACAGCTACTACAACAAATTACTCTCTAGTTGTTGTAAGTGCAAAGTCGAACTGCTTTTCACATGTGTAGACATGTGGTGCGCTTACAGTAAAAAGCAGTCGCCTACTTCTACCCACCATGATTATCATGGCCTGTATTACGTGTACTAGGGATAAGAAAAAAAAAACTCTCTAGTTGAGATAGATTAAAAAAGTATTGTTTCTTATTCTTTTGTGCAAAGATTATACAAATTCCAAAAATTCATGTTCCACGAGCTGTAAAAGATTACAAGTATTGGAAAATAGTGAATAAAATAATACTAGCTCTCTGAATAATTAGGAATAAGATGAAGACAATACTATATACAGTAGAACCTCCACTAGCAGACACTTCTAAGGACAGTTTTAATCACCAAAACGATCTTTTTTACTGATTAGCTGCTCTCTGGTAGGAATACATCTCCCTCGACAAGACTTTGGCTCTGCAATTTGATTTCTTTGAGAAAGATAATCTACTAAAACGCGTTCGTGGATGGCTTTTCTTGATTTATCAAGAAATTGGGTTGGCCAAATATCAGGGAACAGGCTAAATCAATGATTAGTTGATTTCTGTTCCACCAGATGGCGTTCTGCCTTCTGTAATGCACATGTGCTCCTGGTCAGGATATGCCATTTTTATTTTTGATTTCAACACCTGATCTTTTTATCTTTTTTTTTTTTCTTTCATTTTTTCAGAGAATCTACTGTATCGCATTTTTACAGGAGGATGGTTATCTGGTAAAAAAATAGAGAGAAGAGAGAGACATGCAAATCTCTCTTTAAATGCACATTTAAAAATAATACATTTTGCTAATTTTCAGATTGGTAGAAAGGGAGGGCAGTGAGTTTACTATAGGTAACTCAAGACAACAGTTAATCTTGACTCTTTGCTAAACTGAAAATAAGGTCAGACACAAGGTACAATTTGGATTATAGATTAGAAACAAAAAGGTAATAAAAGACCATATCCAAATAAATACGTGTGTGACATTTCTGTAACAGCGTTGTTATTATCATCTGTTCTTTAGAAAGAGAGGGCCAGTGAGTTTACCATAGGTAACTCAAGACAACAGTTAATTGACCCTTGACTCTTTCCTAAACTGAAGGTCAGACAAGGTACAATTTGGATTATAGATTAGAAACACAAAGGTAATACAAGACCAAATCTAAATGAATAAATAGTGTGTGATATTTCGGTAACAGCGTTGTTATCACCATCTGTTCTTTCAGCTTCTTTTTGCTGGTTTTCTGCAATCCACTCTTCAACCTAGAGGTATAGTTGGCGAACAAGTCTTCCCCTAAAATGTTACGGGCTTTCCAAAATCCTAACTAGTTTTAAAGCACTGGTCTTACAAAAACTCAACTCCACTTTATTTCCAACCACCATATATATATACTAGCGAACCCGGCCACGCGTTGCTGTGGCTAAATTGTAATATGTTAAATCAACATTATACTAAACTATTCAGTACAGTAAAGTTAATATTCACTTATAAAGATAAAAATGTTTTAGCCAATCTAAAGCCCTACGGGATTGAGAATGGAACGTTACGTTAATATTTGAAAGTGATTTTTATATATATAGATAATATAGCCCTTCATTGTAATCACTGATTATAATCACTGCATTAATAAATGTCAGTGAACTCGTTTATATGTAGTGTTTTTTGTTTTCGAGATATTCTAATAGAACGTTCACACATTTTCTGTAAAATATTTACATATGCACAAACAGAGAATATAAGCACTATGTCTTAATTTCGCTATAATTATTGTTATAAATATTATTCTAAAATAATTCGCCAGAAATCGTCCTGATAGTATACTAAACAACTTCCCAAAGTTTCACGGCAAACATCTAAAATAAAATAACTTTTAATATTTTGCTACAATATTAAAAGGAGGGGGGCTTAGGTGTTTAAAATGTAAAATGTGCTCTAAATAGTATTACATAGAGCCTTCACTACAATATTAAAAAGAGGGGGGCTTAGGTGTTTAAAATGTAAAATGTGCTCTAAATAGTATTACATAGAGCCTCTTCATAACAAACATATTTAAAATAAACCAATCAAAATATAATAATGCTGTAAAAACAGACCTTGCTACAATAATATAAAAGAAACGAAAATAAAAAAAGACACCCACGCTGAGCCTCGAACCTAGGTTTGTTACAAATATTATAAAAAAATTGTGTATGTTAATTTTTATTTTAAAAAGCCTACATTTTAAATAAAATAATATTTTTAATAATTTGCTACAATAATATAAAAGAAATGAAAAAAAAAAAAAACACCCACGCTGAGCCTCGAACCTAGGTTGCGGGGGTACGAAGCTGCGTACCTAACCTATAGGCTAAGCTTGACGTTACAAATAAGCTCATGCGAGGCTATTTTAGGCCATACGTCTTCCGCGAGGGGGCGCTGATTGCGAGTGAATTTACGTTTTATTGTAAATAAAATGTAACGAAAGGTTATTTCTAAAGAGTAATTAGCCAGAAACCATCCCGGTAGTATACTAAACATCCTCCCAAAGTTTCATCACGATTGGTTGAGCGATGTAGAAGATTATCACTCACGAACGGACCAACGGACCAACAAACATCCATTTTTATATATATAGATAACAGTGGAGTGGACCCAGGAGGAGCTATGAACCTCAGACAGCATCAAACAACACTAACAAGATTTAGAACAGGCCATCTCAAGCCATTGAAGATAGAAAATAACAACAAAATCTACCCCACTTGCCCAAAATGTAGCTTGGCACCTGCAGCTCCAGAACACATTTTGACTTGCATTAGATACACTAATAAGGACCTTTGGGAGAGGCTGCTGCTCATCATAAAACAGCTCGAGGAGCATGAACTCATGGAATTCGTGTAATCTTTACACAAGGGGATAAGAAACAACAACAACAACAATATATATATATATATACAAAAAATTTACACATGTGATCAGACACTCCTGGTCAAATATCATATAAATATTTACAGTTAAACCTGTCTATAGCGCCCCCTCTTGAGACTCACCAAAATAGGGTGCTATAGAGAGGGGGTGCTATAGACAGGTCACTTTTAATGTAAACCGCATCGTACTATGTATTTAAAATCGGGCGCTATAGAGAGGAAGGCGCTATTTAGAGGGGATGCTATAGATAGGTTTAACTGTATACACAGGGCTATTATAAATAATTTTAAAGAACTCTAA